>JAMPIV010010661.1:0-228874 GCA_024509875.1 Oreohelix idahoensis
GAATCAATTTGTTGTTGCCCTACAAGAGGCCACTAGGCGTGATGGCCAGTGACTGCTTTGACGGTCGGTGGTTAAGGATCGAAGAAGAAGAAGATGTTACAATTCTTTTACTATGTCGGTCTTTTGCCACCTGCATCATTTCTCAATGGATTCTTTTTTTTAACGATTTACCATGAATCTTCGCTGTATTTTTTTAAACGTTAATTTATTAGAGTAACAATAGGGATTCTCATAAACAGCTCGCATCATTTTTTTTAAATGTATGCATTAAAATTCGTTCTAAATATTTATTCTCTAATGTTCTCTTTCATCTGTCCCGACAGCAGACCTTGTGGTCATAATTAACGTTGGTCATTTTTTTATTTTTGGCTGGAAAGACCTATGACCTATTTTCGTTAATATTACGCGCATTAAAGAATATCCATCCAATTTTTTTAAGAAAAAAATTGCTCAATATCGTTTTTGAACGTGCTGTAGCTATAATAAAAGAGAGATCGGTGTGGGCCTTTAAGATTGAAGCCTCCAATAGGAGCCGACCACATGTTTAGCCTGCACTTAAATTATTCTTAAATCACTCGGGCAATGATTAAACAAACATGAATATCCTTGTGAACATATATATAACTTTCAAGCAGAAAGAGGACAGTTTATACTGGAAGCCTATAGCTCACTCAAGCAAGATACAGTTCACGTTTTGTTAGCCTCTTATGAAATAATGAAAGTTTGAATACATTTTGACGAAAATTAAAAAAGAGACAGACAACAAGAATCTGACGAGATAATTAATAATTTAACAACGTTATGTCAACACAAAATGAAAGTCAACCGGAGTCTTAGTGTATATCAGTAAGGGCAGAAAGTTATACATGATATGATCTCCTACGCCAGGCAGTTTTTGAGGACGATGAAGGAATCAAAGTTCATTCCACAACTGGTTACCGTTCGGCTCCTTGTGAAGTATAGCCTGCAACACAATCAAGCCAAGTATCCCTGGCTAGTTATCCTGAAGTAAAAGTAGACCTATTCTTTACGTCTACCTAGGCCCCCCCGGGATCTACCCGGGACACCAATGTATCTGGTATCTCTCTATATGACTGTCTCCTTTACGGACTGTCTGTCTATCTGTTTCTATCTAAAATGCAAGCCCATATATCTTCATCTTGCGTGTATTGTTTTGAGTACTCTATCGTGAAATAGAAAATTAAAATAAAATAAAAATTTACAATTCCCGTATTCTCTCTGAAAACGCAAAATTACCCGTCTCTTTCCGACAAACAGACATACGCACACACGCAAACACATACACACTTTCTAATTAATTTTTATTCTCTCTTTTTCGCCTCAAAAGCTCCATCCAATTTCTCTGCGTTTCCATAACAACGCATTGAATTATCCTCTTTGTTTTGGAAACTATTTTGACAGGGGCAATAACCTTGATGTAGTGTAAGCCATTGGATAACAAGGTGGATAGCAGCTGCCTTAATGGAGAGATCAGTTGCATTTCGCTTGGGAACTTGGACATCAGAACCAATGCGCATTTGCCCGGGACTACCCCAGGGTTCTCCACTATCACCAGTGCTGTTTAACATCTACACATCAAAAGTAGCAACCTTTCAACCAGCAGGACTGGGACGAACATTAACTTTCGCAGATGACATACTCATGTACAGAACCGGCTCAGACAGACAGGAAATGGTCCAAGGTATACAAGAGACACTACAGGCGGTTTCTAAAGGGTGTGAGGAAGGCGAATCAAAGGTCAGTCCCAACAAGGCCTGTGTGATGTGGTGCTCTTTGAACAACACCATAGTGAAAGCAGACCTTCCAGACATCACTTTCAATGGGCAGAACATTGAAAGGCAAGACAGGCTGAAGTATCTGGGAGTAACGTTTGGTCGTGGGCTATCATTCAAGTATCAAGTCGAACTGATCATACAGAAGTGCAAGCGAGGACTGGCAGCGGTACAAACAATGGCTGCTGCGCGCTTGGAACAGAGACGTTTGTTTCTCCTGTATCATCAGCTCGTGATTTCAGTTATCGAGTACGGTGCTAGGAATACTAACGCTGTCAGTTGTCACGGATTGCCTCCCCTGCTTTGCAGAAGTGGTCCAACAGTGACCAAAACTCAAGAGTATATACTGTAATACTTACTTCCAAGGCATCTACCTGCGCGCAAGATAACTCTTGGCAGAGATGTAGATAAAAGATTAATGACACTTCTACCTTAAGGGGGATTTCACAAGATATTTCCAGCAGTCACGAACAATGTTGCATTGGGCTGAACAATTGTTAACGCATTATATCTGGTCCGTCGCCTTATGTGAAGGATTTAATCAATGATTTAGCCCGTTCAAGCCCCCAGTTGGTGTAATCCAACGAATGCCTTCTTATGCGAAAATGCTCTTTAGAGGTAAATTTATGTCTAGGTATTTATATATATATTAACGAATCTGGCTCACTCGTTTGCTTTCATACCTATAAAAAACTGAATCGACTATGATTGTTTAGTTTTAAAACAACAGGTAACACATTTACTAATCGATTAGTATTAACAGTTTAAAATAAATAACATACTCGTGATTTTATATTGGATTCAAATTTTCTCTTCACTGAGATTTGTGGTGAGGATATATCGAACGTCTTTTTTGCTGGTGCCTTTTTCACAAGCACTTATCTTTTATAAGGGAGTCCTGCAGCTGTGGTTCATCAATTCTGTGATGACGAAAGCCTTCTCCACACTCTCTTCCACTGTAGGCGGTTAAGGTGGATTCTTTTCCCTCACAATAGCGGCGTGAATACCACAAATCGTCTGATGGCTTGTAACCACGAATTTTAGATATATAAAAAGAAACAAATGCCTGCTAAGTACATTTGTTCTCCGCAAACTAACAGGCCCAATGTCATGCGCTCCACTCACCAATGTTAACCTCTCAAAAAAATTAAATTCCCGAGTACACAGTGTATCTCAGGGAATATGATGAAAATTCATCAATATCCTTCTGAGTGTTAAATAGGACATTGCGTCTGGAGTGTGTGAATAATGATTTGCCTGAATTACAGTTAAAAAAAAAAGGTACATACATCTCACAAGATAATATGTTACACCTTAGGCACATGTGATGTAATCATCACTCATTACTCATCACTACTCCCGTCGGAGTCTGGCTCGCTCTGCTGTCGGCCTTCCTACACGACTAGTCAGAAACAGTCACCAGCTCTGACAGTAGTGGTTTATGCATACTATTTTCAAATGTTGAGGTTGTCAGCCTTGTATATAACCACTTAGCAAGAAACCTGTAGAATTTACATTAGTAAATAAATTGTTTACACTTACCCCAACATTTATTTTGGGAATACGCAATCTCCTTGCACAGATTTAGACTGGACACAGCTCTGTATTAGATGCTTCTAAATCACTTTGGTCTAGAAATTAGAGTTAATTCCTCTGACGGCGGTAGTTCTGCGAAATCCTAGCCTGGGAAAACTTTTGTTAAATTCCTCTATGACTTGTGATCAAATTCCTAGGATTCCAGTCTTGTTAATTAAAGTCCTGGCCCCTTTAAGTTTTCAGTCGTGTATTAAAAATGCGGGTTTACATATGAATTCCAAAGTTGGTCAATACTCGATCTGGGACTTGCAGTTGTGGAATTTCTAAGACCGATGTCTCCTTTTTTTCTTCCTGGCTTTTAGGAGTCGCTGATATGACTTGTGCGCTGTAGTCTCTCTGTGTTCTGTGTCTGTGTTTTCATCACATTAAATTCTCAGTTCTTAGTGCAAATCACAGATTGCACTTCTGACTAGTGTGCCAATAAAATTCATTGTATATTCCGGCTCTCACTTCAAACCAATAAAATCTCGCTAGAACTGGGTTTGGATGTTTCATTTTAAAATATCCCCTCGCATGTTTCAAAATATTAAATTTAATATCCACACGTGACCTCTTCAGTGATGTCATATCGTTGCGTAAGACTTCCGGCTGCACCTATCTGCCTCTCACCATATTGTGACCATGTGTTCTTGAGTTTCCAGACAGATTATTTGAGATAATTACACACAGGGATGGTCTAAGCGGAAACAAATTACGCATTACCACCTGTGTTTCGCTAGACGGATCTCCGCCAGTTTAGCCACATTCATAGACCGTGCACAATGCAAGCTTGAATAAACAGGCACAGTCACTTTGAAAAGATGGTCAGCCTGATAATACGTGATAAAATAGTATCGGCTCCCGTGTAAATAAACATGGCATACCACAAACAGTCGAGGAGTGAAGTGTTAGAGACTTAACTCTACTGATCCAGCGTAGAGAGTAAATAATGGTGCATAAAATATGCCTCAAAATAATGACATGGGAGAGAAAAATAAGAAAATATCACTCGTACGGGAATGTAATGCAATCCTGCCGGAGTGGACTTGAGATCGCACAACCGTATAGTCACATCAGTGTCACAATGTGAACGACTTGAACGCATTTAAAATGAAGGAATGCGACTAGTTTTGGGCTGTACGCGTTATACCCCCATTGTGACAATGAGATATATGCTCGGATTGCTGTCGATTAGATCCAGATATGCGATGGCCCAGGCAAAAGCCTATATGCGGGTAACCTCTGATAAAAGACACCCCCTACATGAAAATGTAGCTGACATCAACGGAGCAAGAATCAAGAGGGGGATGTCATGGATAGCACAGGCAGAAGCTATGATTGGTCAGGTGACCAGGGTGGACAATGTATGCAAAGGAGAAGAGTGGAGTAAGTCAGGGAAGAACTTGATAAACTACCAGCAGGCCATCATGACCTTGGCAGAGAGTGCAGATCTTGGGGCAACGGAAAAGCAGAGCTGGAGATTGATCAGCTGATAAGTGATCATGCTGGGGATAATGACGCCATTGTGTACACTGATGGGTCTGTAGTGCGTGGTGAGAAATCAGGATGGGGCTTCTCTGCGAGAATAAAGGGCAGGGTTGTAGCTGAATAGAGTGGAGCCTACATGACAACAACCTCCAGCATGAGAATGGAGGTAGAGGCAGTTACTGCAGCACTGAGGTGGCTGTCTCAAACTCCATCAACCAGGGCAGTTATATTGTCAAACTCTCAAGCCATGCTTCGGAAAGTTCAGAACGGATGGCTGCGGCAGGAATGGAAAACATCAATAGAATCCTGAAGTCTTGAAGAACTGGTGTGGATCTACTGTCCTGGTCATGCAGGGGTACGTGGCAATGAGAGAGCTGACGGACTGGCCTCGAGAACACCCATAGTGGGGACACTGGATATGGATAAGGGAGAGATACTAAGGGTTATTACCGATCGCCTGACCTATGGGTTTGCCCGGAGTGCAATGAGGTCGATTCTGATTAACAATAACAATAACCAGATTTGCAACTAACAGTTGTTCTTTGCGTACAAAAAATAATGCATATGTGGCAAGGGAGGTCACCATTATCATTTGTAAAAGGGAGATTAAATTAAAGATCTATATAAAAAAATAGACAGTTCGATACAAATGAATAATTTTAAATTCAGCGTGTGAAAAACAAAATTTGATTAAAGAAGAATACTTTGTAGAGTTGTTCCCTTTCAGGTACAATGTTTGATGAGTAAGTAATCAAGTTGTCCTACAAATAATGTTCTTAATAATATTTATCGAATTCGCTATTGACTTGCTTCCGTGCCATGACGTCAAATTGTCTATTATAAACGGCACTCGTTTCTCTCATTATGTCGTGTCAACCATTCACATCGTTTCTCGGCCTTTTGGCTAAGATCAAAGTCTACACACAAAAGATCAGTACCTTGACATTCAGTGTCATTAGGTCTTTTGTGTGAAAACACAAAAGATCACTAAAATGACACTTGTGTGTCATTGGGTCGTTTTGTGTTTGGACTTGCGCCTACTATCCGGCTTTGGCTAGGATCATGTGTCTTGGCCAGGGCCGGGGGTGGGCGTGCGATCAATGCGACCCCATGCGAGGAAAAAAATGCGACCTCATGCGAGGAAAAAAAAATAAAAAAATTCTCGGCCTTTTGGCTAAGATCCAAGTCAGTGTTGCCACAGCTGGGTATTTTTTACTAGATCTGGGTTTTTGGGCTTCCATCTGGGTATCTGGGTTTTTTTTTGCAAATCTGCATTAATCTGCGTATATTTGACAATTGGCATTTACAAGTATATTCTGAGCATTATACATTGTATTTAAATTATAATTAAATGTAAAAAATTATGTGCTTTATATTTTTTATTCCTTACTTACTTAGTCGTTCCCCTTCTACCGTGAGGTGTAGAGGTTTGGAAGAGAGAGCGCCAGACCATTCTATCAGCTGTCTTCTTTCTGGCCTGGTTCCATTCTAGTCCTCGGTCCTTCAAAGATTGTTTAATGTTGTCCTCCCAGCGGACTCTGGGTCGTCCTGGAGGTCTGGATCCCTGGCTCTTTGTTTCCCATGCTTGTCGTGGTAGCCGATCTTCTCCCATTCTGCAGACATGGCCAAACCATCTTAGTTGGGACTGTTCTATTTGGGTCTGCAGCGGATGGGATTTTAGGCCTTGACGGATCGTCTGGTTGCGGACCATGTCTCTTCTTGTTACTTCAACCACTTTCCTCAGATACCTCATTTCTGAGGTTTGGATCTGGCTTTTGTGGGTTGTAGTCATTGCCCACGACTCGCATCCATATGTCAAGACTGGGACATAGGTGGAGCGGTATACAGCCATCTTCGTTTTCTTACCAACCTCTTTCTTGCTGAGGAATCCACGATTTATGGCCTGAAAAAGTCTCCCAGCCGCTGCTTTTCGAGTGGCCAACTCTTCTTTGATGCCTCCCTTTCGGTCTATAATAGCTCCGAGATATTTAAAGTGGTCGACCTGCTCCAGGACCTGTTCTCCCAACTTAATCTGATGTTTTCTTTCTTCTCGTGATATCACCATGGATTTTGTTTTAGAGCTGCTTATGACCATCCCTCTCTTCTCCAGCTCTTCCTTCCAGACTTGCAGGTTGGATTGGAGATGTGCCTCTGATTTAGCAATCAGGGCAACATCATCAGCAAATGCCAGCTCTGAAATATAGACCTGTCTCATCTTCCAGTACCCCACTGAATACTTTCTTGTTCTCTCCTTACATGCCTTGATGACATCGTCCATAAGGAGTATGAAGAGGTAAGGTGATAGGATATCACCTTGTCTTACACCAGTGGTGGTCCTGAACTCTTCTGACTTATGGTTTGCTGTCCTCACATAATTTCTGCAAGACTTGTAGAAGCTCTGTATAGCATGAATCAGAGGTGCTGGAATATTCTTCCTTGCCAAACAGTCCCAAAGTTTGCTCCAGGGGACCCTGTCAAACGCCTTTTCCAGATCTATGAAACAAAGATGGATCTCACTCTTATACTCAAGGGCCTTTTCACTCAGCTGTCTGAGTGTGAAGATTAGGTCTTGAGTACTTCGGTTTGCTCGGAATCCGCACTGGACCTCATCCAATTGTGGCTCAGCTAGGCGTCGGAGTCTCTGCTCTAGGATTCTAGAGTAGATTTTACCAGGGACACTGAGAAGGGATATGCCTCTATGGTTTCCACATTGTCGATTGTCACCCTTTTTGAAAATTGGTGTTATGATGGCAATCTCCCAATCCTTTGGTATGGTCTTGTTGCACCATGCTGCCTGTAGGACCTTTAAGAGTAATAGGTCGCCTGATGCTTCCATGTACTTAACCATTTCTGGTGTTATACCATCATGCCCTGCTGCTTTGCCCATCTTGATTTTCTCTAGTGCTGCCCTCAGTTCTTCCATCTTTATGTCATCTTCACCATCATTGGTTTTCTCTTCTGTGCTAGTGGTTATCATTTCTGATGCTTCACCATGCTCACCATCCAGGAGTTCTGAGAAATATTCTTTCCATCTTTCCATTACTTTCTTCGGGGCAGTAAGCAATTTGCCTTGCTTGTCCTTTATAAATTTGAGAGGGCATTGTTTTTCTTTCCTCATGTTCTTTAGGGTCTTATAGAACAATTTCTGGTTTTCTTGTGCATCTTTTTCTAGCTTTTCTCCAAATTCTTCCCAGGACTTCTGTTTTGCTGCTAGCACTTTGTTCTTTGCTTCTGTTCTGAGTGTCACATATTCTCTATATTTTTCCATTTGTCCTGTTGTGTTTTTAGCTCCTAAGTATTGTTTCCATGCCATTTTCTTCTCTCTTATTTTATCTTTGACTTCCTCTGTCCACCAAGGTGTCCTCTTTCTCTGGTTCCCAAGTCGGACTTCACCGCATGCTTCTGCAGCAGCTGTCTTTATGATATCCTTGAATTTATTCCAGAGGGTTTCCAAGTCATCAGGTCGTTCTTCTGTGTTGCTCACTGCTGTAGCAATAAGCCCCTGATATCTGGTCTTAATTTCTGGCTCTCTCAGCTTGTAGGTCCTAATGCTCATTTCTCCTGCTCGTTTACTTGGTTTCTTGCGTGATGTTGGGCAGTTCCTAGGCTGAGCAACTCTTTCAGTTGTTCGTTTGATTGTTAGCAGGTAGTGATCACTTCCAATCTCTGGCCCCCTCCAGACTCTTGCATCTCGGACATATCTGAATGAGCTTCTCCGAACAATGGCATAGTCGATCACTGACTTCTCATTCTTGGTTGGTTCACATCTAGTGTATTCATGTATGCGCTTATGGGGGAACTTTGTGTTTGTAATGATCAGATTCTGCTCACTGCAGAATCTAAGGAGTCGCTTTCCATTGTCATTGAGAGTATCTTCTCCATATCTTCCGATAACTCCACCCCATCTAGCATGGTGATTTCCAACTCTGACATTAAAATCTCCGAGCATAATAACTTCATCTAGGCAGTCATCCACTGTCCTTTGAAGCAGCTCGAAGAATTCCTCCTTGACCTCTGCTCTCTCATCCTCATTTGGCCCATACACTATGACCAGGTTGACTATGGTTTCTCCTTCTTTTAGTTTTACAACCATAATGCGCTCCGAGACAAAGTTCCATCCCTTGATACTATCTTTTTGATTTTGGGCCACAATGCAACCCACGCCCCCTTTAGCTCTTTCAGATATGGGTACACCACTGTAGAGCAACGTGTTGCCATCGAGATCCATGACTCCTTGTCCTTTTTTCTTCGTTTCCGTTATAGCCAGGATTTCTAGTTTTGCTTTCCTCATCTCTTCCACCAGCTCCTCTTCCTTCCCATTTATACTTCTTGTGTTCCAAGTTCCATAAGTCGTAGTCCGTAGTCCGTTCCAGTTCGTCGCCTTTAGAATCAGTCCGGTTTTCTCTCTTGTAGTTCGTGTAATCATGATTTAAAGCAAACAGGTGATTGGCCTGTTGTGCCTTTGCATGGTGGAGGGGCTGCCTCCTTACGGCCTCCATGCAGGCCGCCCTCCTCCTTTTTCATCCGGGCTTGGGACCGGCATAGGCGGAGTTTATTTTTTATTCCACTTAAATTTAATTCTTGTTTTTAACCACATCAATGACGTTGTTTTTTACTCGTTTACATCAACTATTTATTTCCTGTTATTCTGTTAATGGCTGTCATCTACAATACTCAATCATTTTTGCGATGTATTTTAAAGTATTCTTTTTAAATTTTAGACTTAAGCAGATAAACAGCATATTTTTTTTATTATAAGATTATAAAATGAGCGATGATGAAGGTAAGCTAGGTAGATGTAGCAGCATGACTGTCATGAAATATTCTAATCCACATATATAAATTATTAGGTAAATATGAAGCCTAACAAATAAAATTAATAAAGAGAAGAGCAATGGTAAAATAACAGTGCTGTCACAAAGAATGTACTCGAAATCCCCCTTGTTTTCTGCTTCGTCTGCAAATTGTAACGCTTTCACGTTGATATAAAAGCTTACTGTATTATTACCCGCCTTCTTCAATGAAACGTGTGCTGCATTTCTAAGAAAAACATTGAGACGTACTGCGTAATGACCTAAATTAATCCTAACATTAATTATATTACGTTACCAAAACGAACGAACAGATGGACAAAAGGATAGCGAGAAGGGAGAGGCAGAAAGCCGAACATTAAACACGCGTCGCGCGATACACAATTACTACTATCACGCGTGTTAGGCTACAAGCACTAACTTTTTTTTTCAGACGGACAGTGATAAAATACACTACCCTTCCCCAGAGTTAGGTTTTAAAATCATAAAAAAACGCTTATTAGGAAAGATAACAATAGATGGGTTTACGGTTGAAAACATAACAGTACCCAGACAGCATATCTTCGAAACAGGAGGTAGAAAATACATATTTTGAACGCAGCCACGTAGCTCTTTTAAAGTGGGAAAATTGGGTTCCTTAGGGCTTGCTGACAAATAATATGTAAAACGTTACGCCAATAGTCCAGGAATTAATAAATTATACCCAAAATAAAATAGTGAGGCTGCCTGACAGCATGAAATCATTTCTGCTCATAAAATTTTTTATAACGTGTTTGAAAAAAACCTTACGTTACATAAATAGCCTACCATGTAAACTCCAAATTGATTGGAGCGCAACAAATGAAAGCCTAACCACGATTGGTCGAACTATAAATACTATCTTTCGTTGTTAGGGGAAACGGGAAAAGGTAACATTTTTTCAAACACTTGTCGAAACGTGGCTCATTGGTCAGACTCGCTGATATACACACTTGGGAGCGTTAGTTCGAAACCACTTGTTTAAATGATCTTGATAAAGCAGCAGTGCGTTGAAGCCAGCTCATAATTGTGTTAAATAAAAGCCTGGAAGATAGGCAGATGGAAATTTGTGCCAGTTTGTGCCAGAATTCATTGCTAATCAACGTATCTGTGTTTATTCGTATGAATTGTGGGACAGTGGTCTTGATGGTACTGAGCAGCACCTAGTCAGAGCTTTGCTGAATCCAGTGTCGGACAGCATACTCCTTGGTCCTTTTAGCTATCAGTGAGGTGTCTCCAGAGCCCAGAGGAGAATTCGAGCAGAGGAGTCCTTTCCTGCCGCCATCACGCCAGATAAGCTAACTTGGCCAGCTGAGCTCAACATTATGTCCCCTCATCTTGAACGGACTTTGTAAAATTAACATTAAGAGGGGAATTTACTTGTCTTAAAATCAGGAACTGTGAACATCTCCAATACTAGTCCCTAAAGACAAACTATTGAAGTCATGATGACAAATACCAACAGAGCTTGAACAAAACCAAACCAGTATTACCTCATTTTACTACTACACAACTGACACACATAGAACATTTGTAATAATATATGTCACTACAATATTCATATTAAATACATTCTGTACATAACTTGTAATTTAAATTGATTGTGATTCCTGGTTCCCTTGTAGTTGAATCAGGACACATATTCATTCATGCCAGTAATGAATACATATTGTTATTCGAAAGTTTATCAGTGACTCTTTTAAGATATCTTTGTAGAGTGTTATATGTATGTGAGTGTCACAGTGTTGTCAAGAGTAGTGGATTAAATTAAATTGTTTATCTGTCTGTTGTTGTGACTTACACTTCACCATACTCATACCCTAGACACATAACGTAGCATCACACTATTCCAGAATAATTCTGACTGAGATATATAGATATGTGGTAGTAAGTAAGGTTATCTATAATACACTACTCTTAATAGATATAGATACCTTCACAGCTGATCTCAGTCAGTACACTAAGTTCCCTATAAGTATTTATAACATCCCACTTCACCACATATATTGGGGTCTCGCTCTTGGGATTTTGAATCTTTAACTATTAAAAATATTGGGGGTAATTCACTTCAGGGAATATAAGAATTAAAAGGTATCCTTGGGTGGAATTAAATAAGGTTGAGCTCACGGTGCCTGTGTTGTCCATTAGATATATAGTTAGAAATTGAATTGTTGGGTAGACATTATAAAAATTTACCTGATAGACAATGGCGGACCTGGCCAAATTTCGATCTGCTGCGGTTCAGACTGCAAAAGAGTTAGGATTAGATGGGCAAGTTATGGTTGCCTATGTCACAACGGAATGTGACAAATTTATTGAACGCGAAGAAAGAAGATTAGAAAAAGAAGCCGAAAGAAGGTTAGAGGCTGAAAGGGAAAATAAGAGGTTGCAAGCTGAGGCTGAGACTAAGAGGTTGCAGATTGAGGCTGACAAAGAGGCAAAAGCATTGGAAGCCGAGGAAAGAAGACAGGCTGCAGAAAGAGAAGAGAAGAGATTAGCTGCAGAAAGGGAAGCAGAAAAGGAGGAGAAGAGATTACAAAGGGAACATGAGTTACGACTAAGGGAGTTTGAGTTTCAAGGCCATGCTCCTGAAAATGGTGCCAGTCCCTTTGCCTCTGATGCTACGGTTACTCAAGGAGCCTCAACCTCAGCTATGAATTTTCATTTAGATCATTTTGTTGAGAAAGACGATGATATTGAGAGCTATATAAATAGGTACGAACTATTAGCTACCACGTATGGGTTAGAGAGAGAAAGGTGGAGCTTAAAGTTATCTCAGGGACTTCGTGGGGCAGCTTATGAAGTTTTTGCAAAAATGAGCAGAGGTGATCAGGAAAATTATGACATGCTAAAGCAGGCTCTTTTGTTAAGGTATGAAAAGAATGCAGAGTTTTACAGGAAAAAATTTAGGAATGCTAAACTACTGTCAGGTGAAACCTATCACCAGTTCTCTGCACGAATAGAGACATACTTGGAGAAATGGACTTCTCTGGGGAAAACCCAAGATCTTAAGGAAATGGTCCTTATAGAGCAACTAGAGAGTCCATGGCTCCAGACCTGAGAAAGTTTCTCATGGAACAAGGTGCAGAGAGGCTGGGTGAGTTGCTAAATGTTGCTGAAAGGTATCAAGCAGCTCAAGCAGAGGTAACAGGTAATAAAAAGAAACAGGTGGACAACTTTAGGGCACCACAGAACTTTAATAAATTTGATCCTAAGGATCAAAATAAAGGTAAGCACCAATTTGATAGGCCACGGTATGAAAATAAAAATAAATTCCCACAATTCGATGAAAGGAAATATAATGAAAGAAAATCTTTCAACCAAGGAAAAAGGTGGTGTAAGAATTGTCAGATGGACAATCATGACACTGACCGTTGCAGAAGGAAACCTGTGTATATGGCAACCCTTCAGGTCAGGTCGACCTCAAGACAGGAGGAGGATATTATGTTAGATACCACTCCAGAAGAGATGAGGAAGGCACAGGCTGGGGATAAAACACTCAAGCCTTGTTTCAGAAAATTGTCAACTTGTCATACAACTCCAGGCAAGGGAGATTTTTACATGAAAAACAAGTTGATGTATAGGAAGGCCGGAACTAGATCCCATGGTCACGGACAGCTGGTTCTTCCAAAAAGATACAGGACAGAATTAATAAGGAGCCTACATGTGAAACCAGATGGGGACCATGAGAAGATAGGTACCATTATTCAAAAGGTGGCTCACAATTATTATTGGCCCAAAGCAAGATGGGACATTGAAAATTTTGTAGAAAGGTGTAGCATAGCACATGAGGGAACACCCACAAGTGGGAACATGGATCAGGACCTGGACACGCCACGAGGCAAAATTAGGCCTGATAATAAAAAGAAAAATAGATTTGATAAAGTGGACCAAATGGAATGGGAAGCCCCTTTTCACGGACAAGCTTCACTTAACTGTTTTACAATGGCCACTATGCGGAGAGTGCAAAAGGATGTCTTACCCCAGGATAAGCCGACAATCCCTCAATCGGACTTAAACAAACTGGAGGAAGAAGATGTAGAGAGGAAATCTCTCATCAAGAATTTTAAGAGGGGAGAAAGCCCCAAAAGAAAAATTGGTAGCGGTCGTTTTGTGAATGATAATTCTGGGAGGAAAAAAATCATCACTATAAAGCTTCAAGTGGAAGAGACCATACCGGTGCATGGACAAATAGGTCCACACAATTAAAGGTCCATATGTAGCTTTGTTAAGAACGTGGACTGATGAAAAGGCAGAGGAAAACATTACATCTTCATACCAATATGTGAATGAGCTGACCACTCGGTTGAAAACTGGCTGGAAACTTGCCAATGAAAATTTGAAACAAGCCAGGAAGAAACATGCTGCCTATTATAACAGGAAGGCGAAAGACAGAAATTTGGCTGTGGGAGAGAAAGTACTGCTTCTTTTGCCCGGGAGTCAGAATAAGTTACAAATTGGATGGCAGGGTCCATATACAGTTCTAGAGAAGGTGTCTAGAACAAATTATAAGATAGATAAGAAGGGGAAAGAAAAAATCTATCATGTGAATCTCCTGAAGAAAGATTTGGAAAGAGAACATCAGGAAGAGACACACTTGTTGACCTTGTCCATCGCCATGGAGATGAAAAAGGAACCACTTTCATCATTTGAATATCCATTACACCCCTGTGAGACAGCAGCACAGGTGAAAATCAGTACACATTTAACGAAAACTCAGAAAGAGAGAGTGCAACAGGTTCTAAATAATCATGCAGAGGTGTTAACAGACCGACCAGGGCATACAAACCTATTGGAATATGATATGAAACTGAGAGACCCCACACCTGTCTGTATGAAACCATATTCGATTCCGTTTGCTAAGGAAAAAGCTTTGAAGGAAGAGATAGACTATCTGTTGAAGGAAGGAATTATTTCGCACAGTGAGTCTTCGTATAGTTCCGGGGTGGTACTCTTAAGGAAGCCCTCTGGAGAACATAGACTCTGTATAGATTACAGGAGACTGAATGCTATTACAGAAGGACAGGTGGATCCATTGCCGGATACAAATCAGCTGTTTGCCAGACTAAATAAAGCTAAATAGTTCTCAAAAGTGGATCTGAGTAAAGGATACTATCAGATTCCAGTAAAGCCTGAGGTTAGACCATACCTAGCTTTTAGTACCTCAGAAGGACACTATGAGTTTAATAGATTGCCATTTGGATTGAAGAATGCGCCTAGTGTCTTCTCTAGAATGATGAGAAAATTATTGGATCCTCTGAATAATCCCTGTATAACAAATTTTATGGATGATATCCTTATAGCAACAGAAACATTTGAGGAACACATTGACTCTCTGAACATGCTGTTTACTCGACTTAGGGAGGCAAATTTAACAGCCCGACCAACCAAATGTTGCGTTGGATGTAAAGAATTGGAATTTTTGGGACACACAGTTTATCAGGGAAACATGACCCCTGACCCAAAGAACTTAGAGAAACTACAGAAAGCCCCGAGACCACAAACCAAGAAGGACGTGAGATCCTTTGTCTCATTATGTGGTTTCTACCAGAAGTATATCAAGAACTTTAATTCCATATGTGCACCGTTAACTGAATTGACACGTAAAGGACTTCCAGATCGCATTACATGGACACCACAATGTGAAATGACTTACCAAGAATTGAAGGAAAAGCTCACAAGTAAACCCATTTTGAAATTACCTGACTTAAGTCAAGAATTCATAGTAAGGACGGATGCAAGTAATATTGGGCTAGGTGCAACTTTACTACAGAAATCAGATGCATTGGATGGGGAATTAAGCCCAGTGGCATATGCTAGCAGAAAGTTGAATAAAGCTGAAATCAACTACTCAACTAGCGAAAAAGAATGTCTTGCAGTAATATGGGCAATAAAGAAATTCAATATTTATCTATATGGGAAGGCATTTAAGTTGCAAACAGATCACAAACCTTTATCGTTTTTAGCACAGGCTAAGCATGAGAACTCTAGGTTACTCCGATGGTCTTTGCTTCTGGCTCCATATAATTTTAGCATTGAGTACATATCTGGAAAAACCAATTTGGGAGCTGATTTTTTAAGCCGCCATCCGTGTGATGAGAATCACCGTAAACCCCAGAAATAATAATAAATTTCTCTATGTGTATATAGAATAAAGGACTGACATATAATGTCTGTTTTAAGAGGGGAGGTGTCATGAAATATTCTAATCCACATATATAAATTATTAGGTAAATATGAAGCCTAACAAATAAAATTAATAAAGAGAAGAGCAATGGTAAAATAACAGTGCTGTCACAAAGAATGTACTCGAAATCCCCCTTGTTTTCTGCTTCGTCTGCAAATTGTAACGCTTTCACGTTGATATAAAAGCTTACTGTATTATTACCCGCCTTCTTCAATGAAACGTGTGCTGCATTTCTAAGAAAAACATTGAGACGTACTGCGTAATGACCTAAATTAATCCTAACATTAATTATATTACGTTACCAAAACGAACGAACAGATGGACAAAAGGATAGCGAGAAGGGAGAGGCAGAAAGCCGAACATTAAACACGCGTCGCGCGATACACAATTACTACTATCACGCGTGTTAGGCTACAAGCACTAACTTTTTTTTTCAGACGGACAGTGATAAAATACACTACCCTTCCCCAGAGTTAGGTTTTAAAATCATAAAAAAAAAAACGCTTATTAGGAAAGATAACAATAGATGGGTTTACGGTTGAAAACATAACAGTACCCAGACAGCATATCTTCGAAACAGGAGGTAGAAAATACATATTTTGAACGCAGCCACGTAGCTCTTTTAAAGTGGGAAAATTGGGTTCCTTAGGGCTTGCTGACAAATAATATGTAAAACGTTACGCCAATAGTCCAGGAATTAATAAATTATACCCAAAATAAAATAGTGAGGCTGCCTGACAGCATGAAATCATTTCTGCTCATAAAATTTTTTATAACGTGTTTGAAAAAAAACCTTACGTTACATAAATAGCCTACCATGTAAACTCCAAATTGATTGGAGCGCAACAAATGAAAGCCTAACCACGATTGGTCGAACTATAAATACTATCTTTCGTTGTTAGGGGAAACGGGAAAAGGTAACATTTTTTCAAACACTTGTCGAAACGTGGCTCATTGGTCAGACTCGCTGATATACACACTTGGGAGCGTTAGTTCGAAACCACTTGTTTAAATGATCTTGATAAAGCAGCAGTGCGTTGAAGCCAGCTCATAATTGTGTTAAATAAAAGCCTGGAAGATAGGCAGATGGAAATTTGTGCCAGTTTGTGCCAGAATTCATTGCTAATCAACGTATCTGTGTTTATTCGTATGAATTGTGGGACAGTGGTCTTGATGGTACTGAGCAGCACCTAGTCAGAGCTTTGCTGAATCCAGTGTCGGACAGCATACTCCTTGGTCCTTTTAGCTATCAGTGAGGTGTCTCCAGAGCCCAGAGGAGAATTCGAGCAGAGGAGTCCTTTCCTGCCGCCATCACGCCAGATAAGCTAACTTGGCCAGCTGAGCTCAACATTATGTCCCCTCATCTTGAACGGACTTTGTAAAATTAACATTAAGAGGGGAATTTACTTGTCTTAAAATCAGGAACTGTGAACATCTCCAATACTAGTCCCTAAAGACAAACTATTGAAGTCATGATGACAAATACCAACAGAGCTTGAACAAAACAAAACCAGTATTACCTCATTTTACTACTACACAACTGACACACATAGAACATTTGTAATAATATATGTCACTACAATATTCATATTAAATACATTCTGTACATAACTTGTAATTTAAATTGATTGTGATTCCTGGTTCCCTTGTAGTTGAATCAGGACACATATTCATTCATGCCAGTAATGAATACATATTGTTATTCGAAAGTTTATCAGTGACTCTTTTAAGATATCTTTGTAGAGTGTTATATGTATGTGAGTGTCACAGTGTTGTCAAGAGTAGTGGATTAAATTAAATTGTTTATCTGTCTGTTGTTGTGACTTACACTTCACCATACTCATACCCTAGACACATAACGTAGCATCACACTATTCCAGAATAATTCTGACTGAGATATATAGATATGTGGTAGTAAGTAAGGTTATCTATAATACACTACTCTTAATAGATATAGATACCTTCACAGCTGATCTCAGTCAGTACACTAAGTTCCCTATAAGTATTTATAACATCCCACTTCACCACAATGACAACACACACGCCACCGCGTAAAAAAAGTGAAGCCATGGTATCAGCAGGCTTTTTGAGAGGAATGGCTAACAGACAGAGAACTGAAGGATCGGATAAAGCCGGACTCTGGCAATCGCTATGCTGCGATTTGAACGGTCTGTTCCTGTACATTAACTTATGCCAATAAAACAGCTTTACTGACACATGAAAAGCACACAGAAGCACATGAAAAACTTCGAAGCCAAAAGCAAAACTCTGAACATTAACATGTTTTTCATCAAACCAAAAGAGCCCTGTCTCCAAGACAAAATTGCTAAAGCGGAGATATTGTTGTCGGCTTTCATGGCAGAACATAATACTCCGTTTTCGCAAGCTGATATTTGGATTGAATATGCAAGCAGATGTTTCCAGACAGCACAATTGCTCAAAAAATGTCACTGAAGCGCAACAAGCTTTTGTGTGAAACAGTTTCCAATCGAATACTAGCCAAGCAAGCAGTTGCCAAAGAGGGAGTTTGTCATAAGTTTAATCCTAGTAAAAGCGTGGTTGAAAATGTGCGTAAAGGACGTTGTCGGCAGAGATATTGAACGATTTTGGATCTCCACAATCAAGATTCCACGTTGTCAATTCATGCATATGATCTTGACGAAAGAGAAGTTGTCGACATGGATGCCGAGTCGCTGACAAGTGACAATTTTCAACAGTTACAAGTTACAACTTATATTTTATATTTGATTTGAGGAACATTTTGTTAATGTAACTACTGTTAAGTATGTTACTGTTAAAATATCTCATTTTTAAGAGTTCGTATATTGGGGGTTTAATAAAATCATTTTTATATAATTGTGAATTTTTGGTAACAAAAAATAAAATAATAATGAAGAAATAAACAAAAATTGAAAGCACACAGCGTGCTCTTTCTGTTACATGTCCTAAAGATGACACTATTTCTGCTTATTTCATACATTTACATTACAGGTCACCGTCATTAGATCTTTGTAGCAAAAATTATATGGATGCATTAGATATGAAGTCATGTGGAAACCTTTCAAAAATGACATTGGGGGAAATGATATTGAACTAGTGGAATCAAATCTGATAAATTTGGCCACGTGTTAAAAACATGTAAGATTTTATAACGCCGATGCTATCAATTTGTGCACCCATTGATGCAAAACTCAGAACATAATTATACGAACAAATGTGGATGCTCGGATGGGTGCTCAACAAATCTATTAATAATGAAGGAGAGTCACGTATTTGCTGAAGATCATCCTGTAGTAAAGAAGAGACTATGTGACAGAAATATTTGAATGTGTTGTTGGCTGATTTCCCGGAAGCAAAGCTTAACGAGTGGTAAAACTGATGTTCAACGTTCATCCGGCCACAGTTATGAACTTTGCAATCATTTTCGTTGAATGCATCAAGGTTTGGAAACAGTGGTACTGTATTTTCAAAATAAGTAATGACCCGCTGCTGTATGGCACTTTACAGTTTTTCGCTGCGATTCATGGCAATGTCTTAAAACTTCGTCTTCTGTAGTACGAAGTAAGGCAGCATCTGCAGGTTATCTTTTGGCTCGATGTGATGCATGACGTCTCTGCTATTTATCAAAATCTACAGCTTGACGTCTTGTAACGTCTTTCAGAATTTCTGTGGCTCGGTTTCGATTGACGTCAAAAGTTTTGTTCTATCTGCATTTGCAGTTCGTCGTAATACAGCGCCCTCCATCGTTTCTGTGGCTCGTTTCCATTGAAGCCAGAATCTTGTTCTTTCTGCATCTACATCTTGACGTAAAGCCACATCTTTCAACGTTTCAGTGGCTCGCTTCCATTGAGGCCAGTCGTTTTCTGCCTGGATCTGCAACATGATTTGCACCAGCGTCTTGTAACGACTGAAGAGCTCTCTTTCTTACTTCCAGTGAAAAAGATTTGTTGCATAAAAAACATTTCATTTTATAGAACGCTGCTTTCGTCTCGGCTATTATTCCCTTAAATAATATACTACACTTAGGCACTGCGACCGGAAGTAGGGCGTCCGCCTCTAATTCTAAGGGTACCAGGTTCGCATCCTGGTACATGTAATAAAATTGATGAATTTTTATTTTTCAGAATCAGTGGTTCCTAATGATGTTATACTCTCTCAAGACCTCCTGGGTAGTGAGACCTCCTGGGTAGTCAGATCTCCTGGGTAGTCAGATCTCCTGGGTAGTCAGATCGGATGCCTAGCCTTCTCGGATAAGGGAAAATTAAAAAATAAGAGGGCCCGTGCGAAAGCTGCGATCTTTAAAAATCATTGGCAATTGGAAATCGTAAAGAGTAGGATATACGGCCGCCGCCCAGGCAAAATTAATAACAAATTAGGAAACGTACACACAACAAACATATTTATAGAAAGTATAGCAAATAAAATCCTAATTATAACCCATCAGAGGTTGAACAGAATATTTCTCATCATCAAATTAAAAAATATATACTCTACGCTTCACTTAAAAGTGTTCCATTTACGTTGACAGTTCATACCGAAGAACATTAGCAAGAAAAACTCACTATTTTAAGGGTCGTGCAATTTAGTGCAGTGATTAGAAGCGCACCTTTTAGCGAGTTATACAGTACTAGTAAGTATACCCGTCAAAATAATGACAGGGAAAGAACTAAAGCAAATAACTTAACCTTTCAGCATCTGCAGCACATTTAGAAGACTGGTGAAATCATGTTGTTGATTCTGAATGAGGTTATTTTACCAATTTTTGTAAAGTTTTGAAAGCAAAAAATTAAATTGGCTTTTTTCCAAGGGATGTAATTTATTCTCTTTCAAAGGGAAACAACTAAATGCCAAAAAGCAATAAAATATATTGCACATTTTTTGACACTTTACTACAATGTTTTCTATTTATTATTTAAAATATAACAGTAAATTTGGTGTGAAAAAAGATGCGCGCTATATTAAACGTCGTGCAATTTAGTGTCAAGGCCAGAAGCGCTCAACTTTTATATAATTTCCAGACTGCCAACAATTAGTTTGTGTGGGACAGGATGAAATGTTATTAGAGAATTGGACTGCCAATTTAGTATAGTGCAAAAATGGTAGGACAGACCGGCTCACAGGGTGTGAGGGTTAAGTGACATCTAACAACCAAGATAATAGGTTACTAAGAGACCTCTATGTTGGTTTTCATCTCGACGTTTATTTAGTTGTAGACTCCCACACTCTCTCTCTCTATTTTGCCTGATCATACAGGTAGAGAGAACAAATAAAAAATTGGGAAAACTGTATATCTGTTCTCTCTTGTGACGATTTATTTAAGATCAAACCGTTCAAATCAAACGATCAAAAACAAAGTTAAACATCTATCAAGTTATCTGTAAATGCAAGTAATGAATGGAAAAAAACTAAACCTGATGGCATCACATATGAAAACAACAATTGGTTTTATAAAAGAGAAAAGAACAAAATTGAACAAACACTACACAAAGAGTCACGACACTGGACATGCCAACACTACCACATGAGGGACAAGTACAAGAAATTGTCTCTGGAGTTGGCTGGCTGAGTTGGCAGCGAAGGTTGAGCTTCCTAAAATGTGAACGACCTCAACGCGAAGTCTAATCCAATTGTATAATCCGCTGTGTAGCTGTTCACTACCCTGGCTCTCTGAAATAACTGTTTCTGTCAGGGGTTTCCCTGACAAAGAATTTGGCTTCAGTAGGCTTGCCCCTTCTCGCTGTAAGCTGCGGCAGATGTTAAAAACAATTCTCTCGGACTGTGGTGGTTTTGGTTTTGATGTTATGATTGTTGTTATATTTTCTATTGTACTGAGTGAGGTCAGCTGTGAAGGTCCCTGATTATCTATGGTTTAGAGTGAGTGATCAGGGGACCTTTCTGCTACCACCTTACGATCTCACTCAGACTTACTCTTGACTAGTATGTCTGATAGCTACGTCTAATGTCTAGGGTTATGAACATGTGGTGTGATATTAATTCAATACTTAAACACACACACACAAACAAATATTTAATTTTATGATCAACTGAACTAACACTTGGGTTAAAATTTTGATAGTTAACATTTTTTTTTCAATTTTATTTAGTCCTGAACGAGATATTCTTTTGTTCAGGACAGTCAATTTCAAGATGTAATCAATTTATGGATATATACATATATATATGAAATTTTAATTAACTAAAAGGACAATCTGTCCATACACATTATAGAATTTATACTTAAGGTTGTTGATCTAATTTATTCTCACCACACTGTTACTGGAGTGCTGGTCGGGATGTGTTCATCACACCCTGTCTTTATTTATACCTATTCTGTTCAAGTTTATGCTCTCTATTGATTTTTATGTCACACAGTTTGTTTCTACTTTGGTGGCTTGTTGATGAAGAGTTCCGGACCAGGGCTGTTGTACTTATCTGGCCCGGGAAGTTAGTTGATAGTTGAATGTGCGGCTCACTGCCACTGACTTGATCTTTTGTATTGAATTAATATAGTATTTAATTTCTTTACATTAGTACATCGTCCTGACACTGGACAGTTTCTTAGGCAAATGGCGTCCAGCTTTCTAAGTTTTCCTTGATATAAAATGCGTTGGCCAATGAGAATCTAACTACTAAGTTTTTCAATTTGAATTTGAAAATAAAGTCAAAATTACAGCCCTATTGCAAACGTACGTCGGTCACATTTTGGCATTAAAAGTTAAAAACAGACTTGCTTTTGGCCTAACAAGTCTTCCTCTCACTCACTTCTTGACTTTCCACTGCTAAAAATATTTAGTTTGAGGGCCATCCCATAATATCTCTCCCTCTGTCTACCCCCACCCCTCAATCCGATTATATGTACCCTTGCTTGCTTCATTTCCCCTAACGCGTCCAAAAAGTAACCGTTAGTGAATGCAGGGACGAGCGTCTGTTGGTCTGTCTCCACTAACCAATACAGTATTTTGTCAATACCTTGTAACTTCCTTATTATCTGGGGGATTTTGTATTTTTAAACATATTATTTCTCAGGAGAAGATAATCTATCAAACTAACTAAGGTTTTGGGTCGTATTCCTGGAAATAAAGAATTCCATATATTTTCCATATGAGTTTCAATTTCTAACATTACATAAACACGCCATTCCTTTCCCGTTTTGTGTTTTTCAAAACGAAACATCAAGTCTGTGACGTCATAAAATGTACCATTTTGCAAGAAGGGAGGGCTGGGTGTGTGTTACATGCCAAACTGCATGACTATGGAACGAACAATTTTTGGGTGTAGTGCAGTATTTTTTTTTCTGCCGCTACCAATATCGCCCGCGTTTGCCTACAATTTTGCGTATTTCAACCATCTAGTGTCAAAAGGCGCAGTCTAAAAATACATTTTCCTCTCTCCTCATTTGGTCCGACATAAGGCTTATTCTGTCAAAATTGTTACCAATAGTTCCAAGGTCACTGGCAAACGATAGTACCCTTACACTACGTTTCTGTCCTGCAAAATTCAGCGCGACGACTGGCGTGGGGAAAGAAGACGCGTCACAACCCAAATATTTTTATATCTACCTTATCTTAACTTTATACTTACAAATAATAATTTTATCGGTGTATCAATGTAATTTTATCACACATCTCCCCACTTGAGAACATGCACTGATGCAAGTTCAAAAACAGTGATACACATAAATCAAATTTGCTTTTTAGGCCTTGGGAATACTCTGATTTTGATCACAGGGATGCCTACTGAGGAAATCTGCACCCACATTCTGTGACCCGGGAATGTATTCAATAGTGAATGAATATGGCTGTAGGAGCAACGACCATCGTAATAAACGAGCATTTTCGTGCTTGGCCTGTGATAAGAATACGAGGGGCTAATGATCCGTTTGGACCACGAATGTTCTACCATAGAGATAAATCTGGAACTGTTTTATACCCCAGATAAGAGCTAGACATTCTTTCTCGCTTGTTGAAAAGTTTTGTTCCGCTCTGTTCAACTTGCGGCTAGCATAAGCGACTGGGTTCAGTTCCCCATCTTGCGAAATGGACCTTTGTAACAAAGTGGCCCCCAGGCCCACATTGCTTGCGTCCGTTCTTATCACGAATTCCTGAGTCAAATCAGGCAATTTTAGGATAGGCTTGCTCGTGAGTTTCTCTTTTAATTCCTGCTATGCTAATTCACACTGGGCTGACCAAACAATTCTATGAGGATTTCCCTTGCGAGTTAACTCCGTCAGAGGAGCACAAATAGAGTTAAAATGTTTGATGAATTTCTGGTAAAAACCGCACAACGACACAAAAGATCTCACATCTTTTTTTGTTTGGGGCCTAGGTGCTCTCTGCAATTTCTCAAGGTTCTTGGGATCAGGGGTCATGTTATCCTGATATACAGTATGTCCCAAGAATTCCAACTCTTTACACCCGATACAACATTTTGTTGGTCTAGCCGTCAAGTTAGCCTCTCTTAGTCTATCAAACTGCATAGTCAAAGAGTTAATGTGTTCCTCAAATGTTTCCATAGCAATGAGGATATCATCCATAAAATTCGTGATGTAAGGGTTATTCAGTGGATCCAACAATTTTCGCATCATCCTAGAAAACACACTCGGGGCATTTTTCAACCCAAACGGCAGCATGTTGAATTCATAATGTCCTTCCGAAGTGCTAAACGCTAAATAAGGTCGAACCTCAGGCTTTACTGGGATTTGATAATAGCCTTTGCTAAGATCCACCTTAGAAAAATATTTTGCCTTGTTCAGCCTTGCAAATAGTTGATTTGTATCCGGTAATGGATCCACCTGATTCTCTGTGACAGCATTCAGCTTCCTGTAATCTATGCACAGTCGATGTTCCCCAGATGGTTTTCGCAACAAAACCACAGTAGAGCTATAGGGAGATTCACTGTGAGAAATAATCCCTTCTTTCAACAGATACTCAATCTCCTCCTTGAAAGCTTTCTCCTTTGCAAACGGGATAGTATAGGCTCTCATACAGATCGATGTTGGGTCTACTAGTTTCATATCATATTCCAACAAATTTTTGTGCCCCGGTTTGTCCGTTAACACGTCTGTATGATCAGTCAGAACCTTTTGAACCTGCTCCCTCTGTTTTTTCGTTTACTGACTTTTACATGTGCAGGGGTCTCACATGTTTTTAGATGGTACTCATGAGAGGCGAGTGGTTCATTTTTCATCCCCGTTGCTATCACCAAGGTCATTAAATGTGTTTCTTCCTGGATTTGCCTGTCCAGATACTTCTTTAGAAGGTTCACATGATATATTTTCTCTTTCCCCTTCTTGTCGATTTTATAATTTGTTCTAGCCACCTTCTCTAGAACTGTATTTTGACCTTGCCATCCAATTTGTAATTTGTTACTGCTGCCGGGTGGTAGAAGTAGCACCTTCTCTCCCACATTTAGTTCTCGATCCTTCGTTTTCTTATTGAAATAAGCAGCATGTTTTTTCCTGGCTTGTCTCAAATTATCATTAGCAAGTTTCCAGCCAGTTTTTAGACGAGTGGTCAGCTCGTTCACATATTGATATGATGAGGTAACAGTCTCTTCTGCCTTCTCATCTGTCCACGTCCTCAATAAGGCTTCTAGTGGACCTTTGATTGGCCTCCCAAATAACAGGGTTGCGGGTGCCATCCCGGTTGAATTATGTGGAACTTGCCGATACGCAAACAACGCAGCGGGCAAATATTGGTCCCACGTATCAGGTTTCTTATGTGCCAGCTTTCTCGGGATAGAAATGAGAGTCCCGTTGAACCTCTCCACCTGGCCGTTCCCTTGGGGGTGATACGGACTACAATGATAGTACCTGGCAGGGAAGATCCTGAAAACTTCTTCCGTTAGTTTCCCCTTGAACTGTGAGCCGTTATCAGTCAAGATTTGATGCGGGAATCCTAACCTAGTGAATATTGTAAGTAATGCCTCTGCGACATGCTTCGAATCGATTGATGACAGGGCTACCGCCCCTCCCCACATCGAACAAGTGTCCACCAGAGTAAGGATGTAACTGTTCCTCCTCTTGGTCCGAGTGAGAGGTCCCACAATATCCACTGCAACTCTCTCAAAAAGTGTTCCCACAATAAGCATTTCCCCTAGAGTTGCTGGAGCAGTCCAATGCTTTGGGGCTACCCTTTGACATTCTGGACAGGACTTTACATATCTCTTTATATCCTCCGTTATCCCTGGCCAGAAATAATGACAAGCTATACGCTGTCCTGTTGCGCTGATCCCCATGTGACCACTGAAGGGAATCGCATGTCCTAATTCCATCACTCTCTCCCTATATGAATTAGGAAGTACCAGTTGTCCATGACCATTTGTTCCAGTTCCGGTCTTCCTATATAAAAATTTGTTCTTTATATAATAGTCCCCTTTGCTTGGGGGTGTGTGGCATTTAGGTAATTTTTTAAAACAAGGCTTGAGTGTCATGTCCTCAGCCTGTGCCTTCCTCATCTCCTCTGGATGAGTATTTATAGGTTCATCTTCTTCCTTCTTGGACTGTGATCTGGTCTGCACTGTTGCCATGACCATAGGTCTCTTGGGATTCCCCAAGAAGACATAACGACACCCCAATATCAGAGGGTAGATGGGTGCGTCTATCACTGCTGCTCTGATTACTCCTTCCACATAGCGAGTTTTCACTGTTATCCTTGCAATGGGAAGTGTCGTGAGTGGTATGTCCTTGGTCGCTCCTTGTATCTCCACTGTTTCTGTAGTATACTGATCTTGGTTGACCAAGTGCGAACTCACGACAGAATCAAAATCTAAACCTGTATCATAAAGGCACCTAATGGTGACCCCATTACAGACTACATCCTCACACACTGGGGGGGGGGGTGATAAGGTTCCTGCTGTCCAGTAGGTTTGTCCTTTACTCCCTTGTTCCCCATCTTTATAGCAGCAAATCCAGAAGGTTTCTTAGTACAAACTTTGGTGTCATGTCCTTCCCTCTTACACCATTTACAATATAATCTACCTTGATGAAAAGGTTTTCTTTCCTCATATTTTTTGTCATTGAACTGTGGGTTTTTATTTCTATGGTCATTTCGTGGCCTATCAAAGTTTTGCTTACCTTTGTTGTCAAATTTATTAGAGTTTTGTGGGGCCTTATAATTTTCTGCATGTTTCTTTTTGGCGCCAGCCACCTCTGCCTGGGCCGCCTGATACCTCTCAGCGACATTAAGTAACTCACCCAACCTCTCTGCACCTTGTTCCATGAGAAACTTTCTCAAGTCTAGAGCCATGGACTCTCTCAATTGCTCAATAAGGATCATTTCTTTAAGATCTTGGGTTTTCCCCAGAGCAGTCCATTTCTCCAAGTAAGTCTCTAAACGTGCAGAGAACTTTGATAGGTGGCCCCCTAAAGAGCAATGTGTCTCGCCCGTCAGTAGCTTGGCATTTCTAAACTTTTTCCTATAAAATTCTAAATTCATTTTATTTACTTAAGCTAAAAGAGCCTGCTAACATGTCCATAATTGTCATACTTTTCAGCTTGCAAACAAAAAAGCCTGCTTTAACATGTCATAATTCCTTTGTGTTAACACTTGGACCTAATTTCCTCTTCTCTATGTTATCCCTTTGCTCATCTTCCCACTTACCTGCAAACACTTCATAAGCTGTTTCCCCCTAAGACCCTGGGAAAAAATTTGGTTTTTTAAAACTCCACCTTTTCTTTCTCTAAACTTTCTCTAACCCATCTAAAGTGGCTAAAACCTCCCATAGAATAAATGTTAAACTTGGCTAAAACCTCAAACCGGCTAAAAAAAAAACCTGGATAAAAATGACTCAAGGTCAGCATCCCTCTCTACAAAATGGTCTAAATGGAACCCCATGGCTGAGGTTGAGGCTCCCTGACTAGTAATGGCATCGGAGGTAGAAGGGCTGTTACCACCTTCAGGAGCATGGCCTTGTAATTCCAACTCCCTTAGTCGCAACTCGTGCTCCCTCTGTAATCTCATATCTTCTGCTTCCCTTTCGGCCTTTTTCTCTTCAGCCTCCAATTTCTTCTCTTCAAATTGGAGCCGATTAATTTCAGCCTCCCTATCCGCCTCCAATGCCATAGCCTCTTTGTCAGCCTCAATCTGCTACCTTTTAATTTCTTTCTCAGCCTCTAACTTTCTTTCTGCTTCTAACTTCCTATCTTCCCTATCACGTTCAATAAATTTATCAACCTCTGAGGTTACATATTGAACCAATTCATCTCCATCCATACTCATCTCTTTTGCAGCCAGCACAGCAGCAGATCTGAACTTTGCCAAGTCTGCCATAATATCAATGTTAACAATGTTGTAAGGCAAATTTCAAACTCTAATTAACAAGGTATCAACAATAATAATAATAGCCCCTTCAGTCATATCTGACTATGGGAATGCGCCCCTGAGGTGACAGCCCTCAGCTGATTATTTTCTTGGTGCTCCTTTCGACGTTTTCTCCTCACCACTGCTTCTTGTGTGAGCCTCTCTTCGCCCAATCTGAGGTGGCGCCGTAAATAGCATCGCCACTTAGTGCGATCGGCAGCTTCATCCTCCCATGTTGCTGGATCCATGTCCAGTGCCCTCATATCTCTCTTGCACACATCTTTGAACCTCAGCTGTGGTCGCCCAACTGTTCTCTTGCCATCTGCTAATTGTCCGTAGAAGATATCTTTTGGGATGCGACCATCTTCCATGCGGCGAACATGGCCAAGCCAGCGAAGTCTGCGTTGTCTAAGAAGCGTATACATACTTTGAAGGCCAGCACGTGACAACACCTCGACATTTGTCACTTTATCTTTCCACGAGATGCCGAGGATGCGGCGTAGACACCGCAAATGGAAGGTATTGAGCCTTCTTTCTTGCTTAGCATAGGTCGTCCAGGTCTCGCTGCCATATAGGAGTGTGCTGGTGACGCAGGCATTATATACCGCAGCTTTGGTCTTCATTGTGAGTTTAGAGTTTTCCCAAACACGCGATGTGAGGCGGGCAAAGGTAGCTGCAGCTTTGCCAATGCGGCTGTCGATTTCTGTATCCAGTGAGAGTTTGTCATTGATGGTAGACCCTAGGTATGTGAAGTGGTGCACCGCTGCCAATTCATAGTTATCGATAGTGATAACTGGTGCAGCACCCACATCCTGACTCAGCACATTCGTTTTCTTTAGACTTATTGTGAGGCCAAAGTCCTTGCATGCTTTAGTGAAGCGATTCATCAAGCTCTGAAGCTCCTGTTGGCTTTGAGTGACGACTGCGAGGTATCAACACTGACTAATTTATTAACTAATTACTGGCCGTGACACTTCATCAACTATTTCTCCACCAAAAGTACTTCCCTTTTTATTTTATTGAATATTATTTATTTTGCTAATTTTAAATCCCGGGAGCGAGCTACCCACTATAATTGATAAGTTTAAATCCCGGAACAGGAGACCCCAATATATGTGGTGGTTTTTGATGTTATGATGTTGTGGTTATATTTTCTATTGTACTGAGTGAGGTCAGCTGTGAAGGTCCCTGATTATCTATGGTTTAGAATGAGTGATCAGGGGACCTTTCTGCTACCACCTTACGATCTCACTCAGAATTATTCTTGACTAGTATGTCTGATAGCTACGTCTAATGTCTAGGGTTATGAACATGTGGTGTGATATTAATTCTGTACTTAAACACACACACACAAACAAATATTTAATTCTATGATCAACTGAACTAACACTTGGGTTAAAATTTTGATAGTTAACACTTTTTTTTCAATTTTATTTAGTCCTGAACGAGATATTCTTTTGTTCAGGACAGTCAATTTCAAGATGTAATCAATTTATGGATATATATATATATATATATATATATATATATATATATAAAAATATATATATATATATATATATATATATATATATATATATATATATATATATATATATATATATGAAATTTTAATTAACTAAAAGGACAATCTGTCCATACACATTATAGAATTTATACTTAACTCTTTCAGTCCCAAGCAAAAAAATGGGTTTGGCCCAAACAAAAATGGCCATACCAGTATGTTTTTATTGTTTTTGTTTGGAAATAATTTTTTTTAATGTTCATATTCATAAATAACAAAAGTCCACAATGGATGGCTATACTTTAAGAAAATAGCGTTTTTGAGTTGTCAAAATTAGAAAACAGCCCTAGAAAGGATCAAGAGATACGAAAGCCAGTATACTGTTGATTGGGCCAAATGGGTCTAGCGAGAAGTACAGTATACTGGCTCTTGGGGGTTAAAGAGTTAAGGTTGTTGATCTAATTTATTCTCACTACACTGTTACTGGGGTGCTGGTCGGGATGTGTTCATCACACCCAGTCTTTATTTATACCTATTCTGTTCACGTTTATGCTCTCTATTGATTTTTATGTCACACAGTTTGTTTCTACTTTGGTGGCTTGTTGATGAAGAGTTCCGGACCAGGGCTGTTGTACTTATCTGGCCGGGACGTTAGTTGATAGTTGAATGTACGGCTCACTGCCACTGACTTGATCTTTCTGCAGTAAACTTGGCTGCAACTTGTACCAAGACTACAAGTCATACACCACGACAGCAACTTCAACCGGACTGCTGGTTATTTATTCAGGAAGCTGGCACTAGCACAGTGCCAGTACAAACCCTGTAACATGAAAATTGAGGCTTGTCTGAACATAATATCAAATCCACCAATTTTACAATTAATAATGCATTCAAAATTTAAAAAACTCGGGTCAGCTCTTTCTGACCGACCCAGCACATCCACATCAATAATGTAACAGTTTGTACCAGTTTCCAATTTCCTCTCCTCTACTGGCTACAACATCTCTACAATTATCCATGATCTTTTCCACAAAATAGGATAGGTGACATGATCCTTGATGGTAATGTACAAAGTCTTTTGGTTCTACACCTCCTGTAGTTTGATAATATGATGGAGCAACACATAGGCTTTGCATAAGTCTACAAATGACTTATGTCCTTACAGTCGTAAAATATCTTCATTTCCCAATTCAAACAACACAATTAATAATATAAATAATTGTTATTAATGTCTATCTCACCACAGATTCACAGAATAAACACAAAAACGATGACTGGCACCGATTCAGCACTGCTGCATGCGTGACTAGGAATCTTGTATTGAATTAATATAGTATTTCTTTACATTAGTACATCGTCCTGACACTGGACAGTTTCTTAGGAAAATGGCGTGCAGCCTTCTAAGTTTTCCTTGATATAAAATGCGTTGGCCAATGAGAATTTACCTACTAAGCTTTTCAATTTGAATTTGAAAATAAAGTCAAAATTACAGCCCAATTGCAAATGTACGTCGGTCACATTTTGGCATTAAAAGTTAAAAACAGACTTGCTTTTGGCCTAACAAGTCTTCCTCTCACTCACTTCTTGACTTTCCACTGCTAAATATATTTAGTTTGAGGGCCATCCCATAATATCTCTCCCTCTTTCTACCCCCCCCCCCCTCAATCAGATTACATGTACCCTTGCTTGCTTCATTTCCCCTAACGCGTCCAAAAAGTAACCGTTAGTGAATGCAGGGACGAGCGTCTGTTGGTCTGTCTGCACTAACCAATACTGTATTTTGTCAATAACTTCCTTATTATCTGGGGGATTTAGTATTTGTAAACATATTATTTCTCAGGAGAAGATAATCTATCAAACTAACTAGTTTTTGGGTCGTATTCCTGGAAATAAAGAATTCCATATATTTTCCGTATGAGTTTCAATTTCTAACATTACATAAACACGCCATTCCTTTCCCGCTTTTGCGTTTTTTAAAACGAAACAACAAGTCTGTGACGTCATAAAATGTACCATTTTGCAAGAAAGGAGGGCTGGGTGTGTGGTACATGCCAAACTGCATGACTATGGAACGAACAATTTTTGGGTGTAGTGGAGTTTTTTTTTCTGCCGCTACCAATATCGCCCGCGTTTGCCTACAATTTTGCGTGTTTCAATCATCTAGTGTCAAAAAGCGCAGCCTAAAAATACATTTTCCACTCTCCTCATTTAGTTTGACACAAGGCTTATTCTGTCAAAATTGTTACCAATAGTTCCAAGGTCACTGGCAAACGATAGTACCGTTACACTACGTTTCTGTCCTGCAAAATTCAGCGCGACGACTGGCGTGGGGAAAGAAGACGCGTCACAACCCAAATATTTTTATATCTACCTTATCTTAACTTTATACTTACAAATAATAATTTTATCGGTGTATCAATGTAATTTTATCACACGGACACTCGTTTGTAATGGGCAGCTTTCAAAAATTATATATATATATATATATATATATATATATATATATATATATATATATATATATATATATATATATATATATATATATATATATATATATATATATAACTATTCATGCTGCTATAATAATCCTGGAGTAAAATGCATGGATCGCCCCAAATAATAACCATAAAGCAATGATAAATGAAAAGGTAAAATTTACACATGCCCTTGGGGGGCCTTCCCCTTTCTCTGGAGCCGGCCGTACAAAAACTGCCACCAATTTACACAAAAGATCTGCGTGGCCGAAAGCCTTTATTTATAGATTAATTAATATCACGTAAAACTTTATATTCGTTTTCCATTCTTAGAGATTATTTACGTCCTAACCCTTACGATGCTTAGAAAACACACTTCGCTTATTAACATTATGAAGATAATTACCCTATATCTATTTCACATAGTTAGTTAGCATCTGTTTTATGATAACCCAATTATAAACACTAATCAACCAAGTGTTGCTTACCCAGAACAAAAAAAGTATCCGTTGATTTTTCGTGACTGAATTACGATGATTTCGAGAATTCACTTCATTTGCAAGTCTGTGTTTGTTGCTGCTAGTAAATAGGAAGGTTTCTAGAGCTCTCTTATATAGGAAATTTTCCCAACTAAAAGCCTCTGATCTCTGTCATCCTGCATGCAGGTGGCTACATAGGGTCGGCGTGAGACTGCCCGTGACAAAGACACTGAAAAATGAAAAGTTTCCCGATCGACAGGTGTCATGAAATATTCTAATCCACATAAATAAATTATTAGGTAAATATGAAGCCTAACAAATAAAATTAATAAAGAGAAGAGCAATGGTAAAATGACAGTGCTGTCACAAGGAATGTACTCGAAATCCCCCTTGTTTTCTGCTTCGTCTGCAAATTGTAACGCTTTCACGTTGATATAAAAGCTTACTGTATTATTACCCGCTTTCTTCAATGAAACGTGTGCTGTATTTCTTGGAAAAGCATTGAGAGGCCCTGCGTAATGACCTAAATTAATCCTAACATTAATTATATTACGTTACCAAAACGAACGAACAGATGGACAAAAGGATAGCGAGAAGGGAGAGGCAGAAAGCCGAACACTAAACACGCTTCGCGCGATACGCAAATGCTGCCATCACGCGTGTAAGTCTACATGCACTAATTTTTTTTCAGACGGACAGTGATAAAATACACTACCCTTTCCCAGAGTTAGGTTTATAAATCATAACAGACTCTTATTAGAAAAGATAACATTAGATGGGTTTACGGTTGAAAACATAACAGTACCCAGACAGCACATCTTCGAAACAGGAGGTAGAAGAAATTGCATATTTTGAACGCAGCCACGTAGCTCCTTTAAATTAGTATTTTTGGGTTCCTTAGGGCTTGCTGACAAATAATATGTAAAACGTTACGCAAATAGTCCAGGAATTAATAAATTATACCCAAAATAAAATATTGGGGGTGCCTGACAGCATAAAATCATTTCTGCTCATAAGATTTTTTTTTTAACGTGTTTGAAAAAAATTTACGTTACAGAAATAGCCTACCATGTAAACTCCAAATTGATTGGAGCGCAACAAATGAAAGCCTAACCACGATTGGTCGGGCTATAAATACTATCTTGGTTGTTAGGGGAGACGGGAAAAGATAACATTTTTTCAAACACTTGTCGAAACGTGGCTCATTGGCCAGTCTCGCTGATATACACACTTGGGAGCGTTAGTTCGAGACCACTTGTTTAAATGATCTTGATAAAGCATCAGTGCGTTGAAGCCAGCTAAAATTTTGCTCAATAAAAGCCTGGAAGATAAGCAGATGGAAATTTGTGCCAGTTTGTGCCAGAATTCATTGCTAATCAACGTATCTGTGTTATTCGTATGAATTGTGGGACAGTGGTCTTGATGGTACTGAGCAGCACCTGGTCAGAGCTTTGCTGAATCCAGAGTCGGACAGCATACTCCTTGGTCTTTTTAGCTATCAGTGAGGTGTCTCCTGAGCCCAGAGGAGAATTCGAGCAGAGGAGTCCTTTCCTGCCGCCATCACGCCAGATAAGCGAATTGGCCAGCTGAGCTCAACATTATGTCCCCTCATCTTGAACTGACTTTTTAAAATTAACATTAAGAGGGGAATTTACTTGTCTTAAAATCAGGAACTGTGAACATCTCCAATACTAGTCCCTAAAGACAAACTATTGAAGTCATGATGACAAATACCAACAGAGCTTGAACAAAACAAAACCAGTATTACCTCATTTTACTACTACACAACTGACACACATAGAACATTTGTAATAATATATGTCACTACAATATTCATATTAAATACATTCTGTACATAACTTGTAATTTAAATTGATTGTGATTCCTGGTTCCCTTGTAGTTGAATCAGGACACATATTCATTCATGCCAGTAATGAATACATATTGTTATTTGAAAGTTTATCAGTGACTCTTTTAAGATATCTTTGTAGAGTGTTATATGTATGTGAGTGTCACAGTGTTGTCAAGAGTAGTGGATTAAATTAAATTGTTTATCTGTCTGTAGTTGTGACTTACACTTCACCATACTCATACCCTAGACACATAACGTAGCATCACACTATTCCAGAATAATTCTGACTGAGATATATAGATATGTGGTAGCAAGTAAGGTTATCTATAATACACTACTCTTAATAGATATAGATACCTTCACAGCTGATCTCAGTCAGTACACTAAGTTCCCTATAAGTATTTATAACATCCCACTTCACCACATATATTGGGGGCTCGTCCGGGATTTTGAATCTTTAACTATTAAAAATATTGGGGGTAATTCACTTCAGGGAATATAAGAATTAAAAGGTATCCTTGGGTGGAATTAAATAAGGTTGAGCTCACGGTGCCTGTGTTGTCCATTAGAGATTGAATTGTTGGTTAGACATTGTATAAATTTACATAATAGACAATGGCGGACCTGGCCAAATTTCGATCTGCTGCGGTTCAGACTGCAAAAGAGTTAGGATTAGATGGGCAAGTTATGGTTGCCTATGTCACGACGGAATGTGACAAATTTATTGAACGTGAAGAAAGAAGGTTTGAAGCCGAAAGAAAGTTAGAGGCTGACAGGGAAATTAAGAAGTTACAGTTTGAAGCTGAGGCTGAGACTAAGAGGTTGCAGATTGAGGCTGAGGCTAAGAAATTGGAGGCAGAAAGAGAAGACAAACGATTAGCTGCAGAAAGGGAAGAGAGGAGATTAGCTGCAGAAAGGGAAGCAGAAGATAAAAGATTACAAAGGGAACATGAGTTACGACTAAGGGAGTTTGAGTTTCAAGGCCATGCTCCTGAAAATGGTGCCAGTCCCTTTGCCTCTGATGCTACGGTTACTCAGGGAGCCTCGACCTCAGCTATGAACTTTCATTTAGATCATTTTGTTGAGAAAGACGATGATATTGAGAGCTATATAAATAGGTACGAACTATTAGCTACCACGTATGGGTTAGAGAGAGAAAGGTGGAGCTTAAAGTTATCTCAGGGACTTCGTGGGGCAGCTTATGAAGTTTTTGCAAAAATGAGCAGAGGTGATCAGGAAAATTATGACATGCTAAAGCAGGCTCTTTTGTTAAGGTATGAAAAGAATGCAGAGTTTTACAGGAAAAAATTTAGGAATGCTAAACTACTGTCAGGTGAAACCTATCACCAGTTCTCTGCACGCATAGAGACATACTTGGAGAAATGGACTTCTCTGGGGAAAACCCAAGATCTTAAGGAAATGGTCCTTATAGAGCAACTAAGAGAGTCCATGGCTCCAGACCTGAGAAAGTTTCTCATGGAACAAGGTGCAGAGAGGCTGGGTGAGTTGCTAAATGTTGCTGAAAGGTATCAAGCAGCTCAAGCAGAGGTAACAGGTAATAAAAAGAAACAGGTGGATAACTTTAGGGCACCACAGAACTTTAATAAATTTGATCCTAGGGATCAAAATAAAGGTAAGCACCAATTTGATAGGCCACGGTATGAAAATAAAAATAAATTCCCACAATTCGATGAAAGGAAATATAATGAAAGAAAATCTTTCAACCAAGGAAAAAGGTGGTGTAAGAATTGTCAGATGGACAATCATGACACTGACCGTTGCAGAAGGAAACCTGTGTATATGGCAACCCTTCAGGTCAGGTCGACCTCAAGACAGGAGGAGGATATTATGTTAGATACCACTCCAGAAGAGATGAGGAAGGCACAGGCTGGGGATAAAACACTCAAGCCTTGTTTCAGAAAATTGTCAACTTGTCATACAACTCCAGGCAAGGGAGATTTTTACATGAAAAAACAAGTTGATGTATAGGAAGACTGGAGCTAGATCCAATGGTCACGGACAGCTGGTTCTTCCAAAAAGATATAGGACAGATTAATAAGGAGCCTACATGTGAAACCAGATGGGGACCATGAGAAGATAGGTACCATCATTCAAAAGGTGGCTCACAATTATTATTGGCCCAAAGCAAGATAGGACATTGAGAATTGTGTAGAAAGGTGTAGCATAGCACATGAGGGAACACCCACAAGTGGGAACATGGATCAGGACCTGGACACGCCATGGGGCAAAATCAGGCCTGATAATAAAAAGAAAAATAGATTTGATAAAGTGGACCAAATGGAATGGGAAGCCCCTTTTCACGGACAAGCTTCACTTAACTGTTTTACAATGGCCACTATGCGGAGAGTGCAAAAAGATGTCTTACCCCAGGATAAGCCGAAATCCCTCAATCGGACTTAAACAAACTGGAGGAAGAGGATGTAGAGAGGAAATCTCTCATCAAGAATTTTAAGAGGGGAGACAGCCCCAAAAGAAAAATTGGTAGCGGTCGTTTTGTGAATGATAATTCTGGGAGGAAAAATCATCACTATAAAGCTTCGAGTGGAAGAGACCATACCGGTGCATGGACAAATAGGTCCACACAATTAAAGGTCCATATGTAGCTTTGTTAAGAACGTGGACTGATGAAAAGGCAGAGGAAAACATTACATCTTCATACCAATATGTGAATGAGCTGACCACTCGGTTGAAAACTGGCTGGAAACTTGCCAATGAAAATTTGAAACAAGCCAGGAAGAAACATGCTGCCTATTATAACAGGAAGGCGAAAGACAGAAATTTGGCTGTGGGAGAGAAGGTACTGCTTCTTTTGCCCGGGAGTCAGAATAAGTTACAAATTGGATGGCAGGGTCCATATACAGTTCTAGAGAAGGTGTCTAGAACAAATTATAAGATAGATAAGAAGGGGAAAGAAAAAAATCTATCATGTGAATCTCCTGAAGAAATATTTGGAAAGAGAACATCAGGAAGAGACACACTTGTTGACCTTGTCCATCGCCATGGAGATGAAAAAGGAACCACTTTCATCATTTGAATATCCATTACACCCCTGTGAGACAGCAGCACAGGTGAAAATCAGTACACATTTAACGAAAACTCAGAAAGAGAGAGTGCAACAGGTTCTAAAGAATCATGCAGAGGTGTTAACAGACCGACCAGGGCATACAAACCTATTGGAATATGATATGAAACTCATAGACTCCACACCTGTCTGTATGAAACCATATTCGATTCCGTTTGCTAAGGAAAAAGCTTTGAAGGAAGAGATAGACTATCTATTGAAGGAAGGAATTATTTCGCACAGTGAGTCTTCGTATAGTTCCGGGGTGGTACTCTTAAGGAAGCCCTCTGGAGAACATAGACTCTGTATAGATTACAGGAGACTGAATGCTATTACAGAAGGACAGGTGGATCCATTGCCGGATACAAATCAGCTGTTTGCCAGACTAAATAAAGCTAAATATTTCTCAAAAGTGGATCTGAGTAAAGGATACTATCAGATTCCAGTAAAGCCTGAGGTTAGACCATACCTAGCTTTTAGTACCTCAGAAGGACACTATGAGTTTAATAGATTGCCATTTGGATTGAAGAATGCGCCTAGTGTCTTCTCTAGAATGATGAGAAAATTATTGGATCCTCTGAATAATCCCTGTATAACAAATTTTATGGATGATATCCTTATAGCAACAGAAACATTTGAGGAACACATTGACTCTCTGAACATGCTGTTTGATCGACTTAGGGAGGCAAATTTAACAGCCCAACCAACCAAATGTTGCGTTGGATGTAAAGAATTGGAATTTTTGGGACACACAGTTTATCAGGGAAACATGACCCCTGACCCAAAGAACTTAGAGAAACTACAGAAAGCCCCGAGACCACAAACCAAGAAGGACGTGAGATCCTTTGTCTCATTATGTGGTTTCTACCAGAAGTATATCAAAAACTTTAATTCCATATGTGCACCGTTAACTGAATTGACACGTAAAGGACATCCAGATCGCATTACATGGACTCCACAATGTGAAATGACTTACCAAGAATTGAAGGAAAAGCTCACAAGTAAACCCATTTTGAAATTACCTGACTTAAGTCAAGAATTCATAGTAAGGACGGATGCAAGTAATATTGGGTTAGGTGCAACTTTACTACAGAAATCAGATGCATTGGATGGGGAATTAAGCCCAGTGGCATATGCTAGCAGAAAGTTGAATAAAGCTGAAATCAACTACTCAACTAGCGAAAAAGAATGTCTTGCAGTAATATGGGCAATAAAGAAATTCAATATTTATCTATATGGGAAGGCATTTAAGTTGCAAACTGACCACAAACCTTTATCGTTTTTAGCACAGGCTAAGCATGAGAACTCTAGGTTACTCCGATGGTCTTTGCTTCTGGCTCCATATAATTTTAGCATTGAATATATATCTGGAAAAACCAATCTGGGAGCGGATTTTTTAAGCCGCCATCCGTGTGATGAGAATCACCGTAAACCCCAGAAATAATAATAAATTTCTCTATGTGTATATAGAATAAAGGACTGACATATAATGTCTGTTTTAAGAGGGGAGGTGTCATGAAATATTCTAATCCACATATATAAATTATTAGGTAAATATGAAGCCTAACAAATAAAATTAATAAAGAGAAGAGCAATGGTAAAATGACAGTGCTGTCACAAGGAATGTACTCGAAATCCCCCTTGTTTTCTGCTTCGTCTGCAAATTGTAACGCTTTCACGTTGATATAAAAGCTTACTGTATTATTACCCGCTTTCTTCAATGAAACGTGTGCTGTATTTCTTGGAAAAGCATTGAGAGGCCCTGCGTAATGACCTAAATTAATCCTAACATTAATTATATTACGTTACCAAAACGAACGAACAGATGGACAAAAGGATAGCGAGAAGGGAGAGGCAGAAAGCCGAACACTAAACACGCTTCGCGCGATACGCAAATGCTGCCATCACGCGTGTAAGTCTACATGCACTAATTTTTTTTCAGACGGACAGTGATAAAATACACTACCCTTTCCCAGAGTTAGGTTTATAAATCATAACAGACTCTTATTAGAAAAGATAACATTAGATGGGTTTACGGTTGAAAACATAACAGTACCCAGACAGCACATCTTCGAAACAGGAGGTAGAAGAAATTGCATATTTTGAACGCAGCCACGTAGCTCCTTTAAATTAGTATTTTTGGGTTCCTTAGGGCTTGCTGACAAATAATATGTAAAACGTTACGCAAATAGTCCAGGAATTAATAAATTATACCCAAAATAAAATATTGGGGGTGCCTGACAGCATAAAATCATTTCTGCTCATAAGATTTTTTTTTAACGTGTTTGAAAAAAATTTACGTTACAGAAATAGCCTACCATGTAAACTCCAAATTGATTGGAGCGCAACAAATGAAAGCCTAACCACGATTGGTCGGGCTATAAATACTATCTTGGTTGTTAGGGGAGACGGGAAAAGATAACATTTTTTCAAACACTTGTCGAAACGTGGCTCATTGGCCAGTCTCGCTGATATACACACTTGGGAGCGTTAGTTCGAGACCACTTGTTTAAATGATCTTGATAAAGCATCAGTGCGTTGAAGCCAGCTAAAATTTTGCTCAATAAAAGCCTGGAAGATAAGCAGATGGAAATTTGTGCCAGTTTGTGCCAGAATTCATTGCTAATCAACGTATCTGTGTTATTCGTATGAATTGTGGGACAGTGGTCTTGATGGTACTGAGCAGCACCTGGTCAGAGCTTTGCTGAATCCAGAGTCGGACAGCATACTCCTTGGTCTTTTTAGCTATCAGTGAGGTGTCTCCTGAGCCCAGAGGAGAATTCGAGCAGAGGAGTCCTTTCCTGCCGCCATCACGCCAGATAAGCGAATTGGCCAGCTGAGCTCAACATTATGTCCCCTCATCTTGAACTGACTTTTTAAAAATTAACATTAAGAGGGGAATTTACTTGTCTTAAAATCAGGAACTGTGAACATCTCCAATACTAGTCCCTAAAGACAAACTATTGAAGTCATGATGACAAATACCAACAGAGCTTGAACAAAACAAAACCAGTATTACCTCATTTACTACTACACAACTGACACACATAGAACATTTGTAATAATATATGTCACTACAATATTCATATTAAATACATTCTGTACATAACTTGTAATTTAAATTGATTGTGATTCCTGGTTCCCTTGTAGTTGAATCAGGACACATATTCATTCATGCCAGTAATGAATACATATTGTTATTTGAAAGTTTATCAGTGACTCTTTTAAGATATCTTTGTAGAGTGTTATATGTATGTGAGTGTCACAGTGTTGTCAAGAGTAGTGGATTAAATTAAATTGTTTATCTGTCTGTAGTTGTGACTTACACTTCACCATACTCATACCCTAGACACATAACGTAGCATCACACTATTCCAGAATAATTCTGACTGAGATATATAGATATGTGGTAGCAAGTAAGGTTATCTATAATACACTACTCTTAATAGATATAGATACCTTCACAGCTGATCTCAGTCAGTACACTAAGTTCCCTATAAGTATTTATAACATCCCACTTCACCACAACAGGATAAAAGAGTTAAGGACTCTTGGTTGTCGGAGAGTTTTGAAAAGCAGCCAAGCTCGTAAAGGATCCTAAAATCAAGCCGCTCAGGGCACATGAAAAGGCGTCGCCGTCGCTGTTCGGCACATTGAAAAACGTGCGTCGGTCGTATCGCTGTTCGATGAAGGTGTTCTCCCGTCAAAAATTCAAAAGACATTAGACAGGCAGGTCGACAGGAACATGAGAGACAACCTATCACAGTCCTATCCATCGCCATTGTCTTCTACTCATCTCTTGTTCCAAAGGTACGTGTCTAGTTCTTGTCATCAGTTCACCATTGGTGGCATTGCGCAAAATTTACTTATTTATTTATTTTTTTATAAAGTGCAAGGGAAAAGTAAGTTTTTATTTCATTCCAATCAGTCTAGTCTTTCAATACGGTAAAGCTATTTCAGTCTATGTTCTCATAGGATGCATCTTACGCTAGGGATCTATTTATCAATTAAAGTTAACAATACAGACTTTTAGTTTAATTGAGAGCCTATACTACTGTATTGCTGTGAATCTCAGATAATGAAAACACATACACACACACACACAACCAGAAAAATCGATTTCCGCGACAGACTAGGGGATCCATGAGGAAAATATTAGAAATACCATAATAAATATATAGATGTATGCCACGCACAAATTCGAATTTTCAATTTAAATGTCGTCAGTTCTATTGTATGGCTTCTGAAACATTTAGAACAACAAAACCAACAACTAACAAAACTACAGACTTTCATAAATGAATGCGTGCGTAGAATAGAAGGAATGAAGTAGCATGACAAGATCAGTAATGAGAAGCTTATGACAAGAACTAGGTCAGCGACAGTCAAACAAGAAATGAGAAGAAGACCCTGGAGTTGTATAGGACACACATTAAGAAAACCTGTTGATAGCATCAAATCCATAATTCTCGCCGTTTGTACGTCGGTCACATCTAAGGGATGCAACTGTGGTTGAAAGTTAGACATTAATTGTATTGTTTCCCTTATATGTAAAGGTAAAGGAACCCGTTACACGCCCATTGAGGCATATTGGGAATATGGTGTTAGGCCCATATTAACTTGACCGTCCCTTATATGTACTCTCCCGAAAATAGTAACACTCAACGAAGAAAAGTAAGTGTAGAACCCAGCTTTATTTCGGAAACGGATTTAACTCATCATTTTGTTAAAAATAATCTTAAAATGTAAGTTTTTGATTGTTTCTTCAAGACAAAATTTTAATTTAAAGTATTACAGATTTATTATTATGGATCAAAATGATAAGATGGCTGCAAAACGAGCTGCAGATGCTCAGGGGAAGAGAGATCGCGTCAATCACAACGAGCAAGCGAGACTCTAGAAGCAGCAGCAACACGACAACAATATGAAGCGGCACAAAGACAAGCCACAGCGTCAGTGACAACGAACAAATCAGTCTAAGAGCATGAATCTTAACGCGCTGCAGAAGCTTTTCGCATTCGTCATTATTGACGGGTTATTGCTAGTTACTAGATAACACTGACTAACAAAAAAAAACTTTTTTTTTCTTTCTCTAACATTTCTATGTTTTTCTGGTCAATTTTAATGCGCTGTTTTTAAATCTGCAAACCGTTTTTCTCTATCAGGTCGGGATCTCTAGAAATACGCAATTGAAGTTTTTTAACAACGCATACAGTATTACAACATCATTCGTACAAGAAGTATAACAGTTATGTAGGCTTGAATTTCTTTGCAGTCGACTTTCGTCGGTGAATGGCATGTGGTACATCGCGATGAAGCATCCAACAATAATCGGCAAGAATGGTCACACTCCACCGTCCTTGATAACGTGACTCCATTACGGCGATATCTTGATGGAATCATTCTCCATGTTCATCGGTGACTTCGCCAAGGTTGTCAGGGAAAAAGTCAAGATGCGAATCGAGCAAATGGATTTTGAGGGACATGTTACAGCCCATAATTATGTATGCATCTATGCACTGCTTAACAATATGCAACATAGTTGACAGATTTGTGATTTTCCAGAAAGTTATCGACGATCGATTTGAATGCCATCCATGCGCGAAGTTCCCTACCATGTAACAAGTTCTCGAATTGTTTGTCTGCAATAACTTTCCTAATATGAGGTCCTACAAAGATACCTTCCTTTATCTTTGCATCGCTAACTTGCGGAAACTTTTCTCGAAGATAAGTGAAAGCTTTGCTCGTTTTATCTAACGCTTTTACAAAATTCTTCATGAGCCCCAACTTTATATGTAACAGTCGTAAAATGAAGGTGTCTTTGTTAATTAATGGCTCGCGTATTACATTTTTATGCCCGAGCTGCATACGATCCCGGATAGGCCACTCTTTTCTTGCATAATGTTCCTGTCTGTTGCGGCTGTCCCATTCACATCGGAAGCAACAAAATTTAGTATACCCAGTCTGCATGCCCGTGAGAATTGCAATGACCTTTAGGTCTCCACAAATCCGCCATTGGTAGTCATTGTACTTTATTTTTTCCAAACGTATAGCCATATTGTCATAAGTTTCTTTCATATGAACAGAGTAGGCGACTGGAATTGTTGAAAAAAAAATTTATGTTATGCAATAACACGGTTTTTAGACTAATCTTGGGAATATGGCCATTCGTTTATGTGCCTCATGATTAACTTTGCAATAGCCGTCATCCTTCAAAGTATGTACAAGTTCTCTGTGTCTATGAAAATAGTATCAGTACGCTAAAAGATTCCAAAACCGAGTAAGTGTAAGAGCAGATCTTTATTAGATCGGAAAGTTCTGAATGGTTAATTAAGTAAACACTATCATTCACCGGTATGTAATCTGAGTCAGAATTAGTTTCTAAAGCAGGTAAACTATCACTTTCTGATGGTTCATTTACGTCCAACGGATACTGTTCTGGTGGTACTTGGATCGGACACGTGATTGGATCATGAGGCACTGGTTTCGAAACCGATTCAATATTTGGATAAACCACAGACTTTCTAGTTTTAAAAGTGAAACCATGGATATTTGTCAAGCAGAAGTAACAATCAGTAGTGTGATTTGTATGTTCACGCCATATTACTGGCACGCCAAAAGGCATCGACTTATGCTTCGGCGATTTTCGCAACCAACCTGCCAATGTATCGAACAAAAAGCATTTGGCTTCCAAGATTTATTTGCATCATCAACTTTCGAATCGAAATAAAGTTCATATGCTATCTTTAGTAATGGTGTAAAGTTTTTCTGGTCAACACGATCGGTAAAATATCCGCACACGTAACAGAACAGATCAGCCGAATTTCTACAACTTCTAGAAGCCATATTTTGCTCAGAATTATTTCAAAATACAGTAACTATTTGAAAAATCACGTAACATATGTCATGCATCTTTTAGCAGTATAAAAAGTAGAATTATGTTGCTTTTTATTAATTTTTAATAAGTTATATAGTAAAAATGAAACGGAGCAAATAACGGTTTCCCAAAAATATATTTATTCACAAATATCTTAAGAACCCGACGTGATAGAGATAAACGGATTTCAGATTTGAAATCAGCGCAAGAAACTGACCTAAGAACACTTATTCTTATATAAGAAAGAAAAATGTTGTTTGTCAGTGTAATCCTTGTTCTGGAATCCTCAGAGTAAGAAAGGCTAAGGTAGACCAACAAGCACGTGGAAACGAGAACATTAGACAAGCCTGAAGGGATTGAAGAAGACACGGAAAGACCTTGAACTGATGGCACAGAACAGGAACTTTGGCATAAGTTTGTTGAAGGCCTATGCTTCTTTAGGAGTTGAAAGTTGAAAGTTGAAAGTTGAAAGAAGAATAAAATGGACAGACAACTCGTAAGACAGAAAGAATGTGAACACTAAACAACAGAAATGTAAAAGAAGTGACAGGCTTAATGGAAAATCGAACCACGGGGCAATCTCAACGCTACGCGCTCTAAGTGTCAAGATACTTTTACTGTAAATGGGTACCTAACGCTGCTCTTGAGTTAGGGAAGATACATGCAGGGAGGAAGGAAACTGGTCACCCCACGTCATAAAGTTAGATCTAGTATAGTGAAGTCTCTAACACGTCACTCCGCTACAGCAGTAACTGCTGTGATAATAACTGCCCTCAGGTGCGCGAAAGAACTCAATCAGTTTCTCACTTCACGTTAATCTGTTGTATTTCTCACTTCAATGTTAATCTGTTGTATTTCTCACTTCATGGTGATCTGTTGTATTTCCCTTAAGTGTTGAGATTCATGAAAAGTCTCATTTTGATTAAGATTCGTATTCGGGTACTGCAACTAAATATGACCACTGAGATATCGATGTATGTACTGGGCTTGATTCAATTTAGTTAGGCTTTAGCATAGCATTGTTTAAGATAGCCAGTTGATAGAATTACAATACAGTCCCTGTTCCAAAATCTCAGGGTAACAGCAATAGAGGCAGACCCACACAAAACACACACACACACACACACACACACTTACTTACTTACTTAGTCGTTCTTCTTCTACCCGGGGTGTAAAGGTTTGCAACGGAGAGTGGCATACTTTTCAATCGGCTGTCTTCCACCTGGCCTGGTTCCAATTCAGTCCTCGGTCCTTCATGGATCGTGTAATCACGTCCTCCTAGCGGACTCAGGGTCGTCTTGGAGGTCTGGATCCCTGGCTTTTGGTTTCTCATATTTGTCGTGGTGGCTGATCTTCTTCCAGTCTGCAGACGTGGCCAAACCATCTTAATTTGGACTATTCCACATGGGTCTGCAGGGGCTGGTTTTTTAGGCCATGACTTATCGCCTGGTTGCGGTCATGTCCCTTCTTGTTACTTCAACCACTTTCCTCAGATACCTGACTTCTGAGGTTTGGAGTAGGCTTTTGTGGGTTGTAAACATTACCTATGAATCACATCCATAAGTCAAGGCAGGAACATAAGTGGAGCTGTGTACAGCCATCTTCGACTAGTTGCCAATTTCAGTCGTGGTACTCCAATAGTTAAAACTCAAGATAGTAACACAAAATGACAGTAATTATGCGGTCTTTTAAAGTCATCTCTCATGAAAATGAAATGGTTTTCACCATCTTTTAATCTTCCAAATGAAACAAGAAAAAGTCCTAACTGGTACCTGTCTCAAAGTCCCTCTAAAAACATTAAGAGTTTTAAAATATTATTTTCTTCGATCTTAACAGAGAAACGTCACTGCGACCGTCTAGCCAGATAAACTGAATACTGAGCGCTTTGATGAGATCTTAGAATTAATTTATGGACAAACTTGATTTATTCTGGTTAGGATTCTTTGGTACTACTTGGGATTAAGACAGTCAGAACCAACGTAGAAGCTTCCTATTTCTTCGTTATTTAAAGTTTTCTTTCTGACTAGGAACGACCATCAGTGTGCTGTCACCTCTGCCCACATACTTCGGATGCGCAGTTATCTAAACTGACTTATTTGCTCCCCCTGTGGTTATTGGGGGGTTTCTGTAGCGACAAGGAAAGAATCGGGCTACTGCACATTCGGGTATGTCGTACAAGGCGACTCATATGAGTTTGGGCATGAGACTGGCATGCCGTACAAGGCGACTCATGTGAGTTTGGGCATGAGACTGGCATGTCGTACAAGGCGACTCATGTGAGTTTGGGCATGAGACTGGCATGTCGTACAAGGCGACTCATGTGAGTTTGGGCATGAGACTGGCATGTCGTACAAGGCGACTCATGTGAGTTTGGGCAATGAGACTGGCATGTCGTACAAGGCTGCTGTAGTCAGTCAGTGCAAATAAATCATCATCATTATTTTCCTTTGCGCTCCTAACAGAGCATGGAGCTACTTCCACCAGGACAGCTGGTCCTTCCCTTGCAGGAAGCCTGCATCAAGCAGACACAACCTATTGTAGCGTTGGCTTCTTTAGCTGTTTATTTGACATGATGAGGTGGCCAGCCCGTGTACAACCTCATTATTTGTCGTTTTGATGACAACATGCCTGTAGGGACGGGGGAGGGGTAGTCCTGTTCTTTCTTTGTTTCTTCAGAGACCGCGAGAACTATACGGGACACATCATATAAATGTTACCATTGATCTTTCTTCTTCCCCGTGGAGCATAGGGTTGCAGCAGTTGATCCCCTTTAAATTCTATACTGAAACGACCTCTTCAGGTTTCCCCGTGAAACACCGAATACATGACTACCTTCTATTTAATACTTGTGAGAATTTCTTTGCTCTCCAAATTATTCACTTCTAACGAGTGTTTAGACTCCAGATGCAGGACACGTTAAGTTATATTGTTTGGTTGTTTTCTCAAAGAATGATTCATTTTTACATTCACCTATTACCCTTAAATTGCCAGGGGTGAGCATGACCTTCTACCAGCTCAAGTAAAGACTTCCTGTCCTGTGCCATTCGATAAAGATCTTTTTATGTCGTCTTTATCCTATCTCCAGTTCCCTTCTCCATGAGTTTTTAGGATCTTCTTCAATTTCTCTCACCCTTGGTAATTTCAGAATAAGGACTGCCTTGTAAGGCTATCAACTAGCTTCCTCAAAGCATGTTCCATCCAACGCCAACTTGTTTTCCACTTGGTCACATGTAATCTCTTGGTTGTCGTGTTTGTTGTTGTCCATGTTTCACAGCCACACAGTAAGACTGCCGTCACTTTTCAGTTGAAGATTTTTCTTTGGTGCTAGGGTTCATTTCTTTTGATTTCATATTATTCCCAATTCATTAAAAGCTTCATTCGGCTTTTTTATTCTTATTTTCAAATTAATGTCTGCTCCTACAATTTTCTGTAAACTGGCTATCTCTTGGCAGATTTACTCTCAAAGTGTTGGTCCTCTCTGCTTCCTGTTTAGCACCATACCCGCTTGCTGTGGTAAGGTAAGGTAAAGGATCTCGTTACACACCCATTGATGCATATTGGGAATATGGTGTTAGGCCCATATTTTCTTGACCATCGGTACACTAGGGGTGATGTGTTCAGCTGTGACCTCTTATAACGGTCCATTTCTGCACATCTTGTTGTCTCCTGCCGCTGTCATTTCGTTACCCCGCGTGGCTAGCACGTGTCTCTTATGAGATGATGACAGAATATGACTACTACTCACTTCAGCATGTCGTACCAGGCGACTGGGACCCAAAGATGCAGCAATAGAGAATGCAGTCAGCGACCCATAGCTTGACTGCTTGCGTCAGGGTCAGCGAACCAGGGCTGACCAAGACCCTACTCCACCTCCACGTGGTGGTCCTGGAAACAGGCTGCATCACTGTAGTCTGGCTGAGAGAGTAGAGACCGAAGATGGAAGGCAAACCCGGTCCAAAAAAATGTCGTGCTGAAGTCGGATGTGTCGGCCGAAAGGCGCAGATATCGCAGCTCCGGTGTAAACAGACACAACGCAACCAACGTCCTTTCAGGACGAACGAGGAAGAAGAAGAAGAAGTAGCAGGCGACTAATATAATTTTGTTGCCTGGTTCTCTTCCACATGCCCATGTTGTTAATTGCTACAACTATATTTTCTGTTCTGCACAGGTTCGTTTGTTCCGGACGAAAACCCTATTATCGTAACGTAAGCCTTCTTTTTAAAGTAAGATGTGAAGGTAAAGGTTGTTTCATAGCAGATACTGCCGTAGCGGAATAATATGTTAGCCGATTTGCTATACCAAGTCTAGTTTTCTATTTCTTATTTCTCACGTGCCTAAAACAAACCTTTGTCTCTATTAGTTATTTACTGTTTACAGAACTCTGATTTTCCTCTTTATTTATTTCAGTGTTTATACAAGGCAAACCTTCCTCTGTCCTGTCCATCGAGCACATCTGCACAAACTGGAGCTTGACTCTACCAGTTTTCTTACCCGGAACCCGGTTACTCTGCCACTAGAGGCAGCGTAATAACTGTATCTGGTTCCTTTGCAGGAAGCCTGCCCCCCTGTATTCACAAGCCCTAGCTGCGGTGGTTGCTGTCTTTATCAATTTGTTGTATATGATGAGGTTGTCATCCCCTTGCAAACCTCGTTAGCCGCCTTGAACGACGTACCTAAGGATGCAGTAATCCTTTCATTGTCTCTTCGGAGACCCCCAAGGAACTACAGGGGGTGTATTTTAACTGGGCGTTACTAAAACATCGGTATTTGTTATCGGGGCAACCGTCATTTGAAATTGGCAGAAGCGTTCTATTTTATTCTTTTTACCACACAAACAAAAAACCAAACAACAAATTTGAAGAAGACGAATATCATATTCTTACGATTTGCCAGCGTCTGCAATTATTTTCAGATCTGCATAATTTTTCTTTTCTTTGAAGAGATCCAATTCGAAAAGCATCACAGCATTCCTTATATAATTATCTTTGAAAAAAAGGAAAACGTTTGGCAGACCTAATGAGGATGTGAGGACAGACAACAACGTGCCTCTGGATGGATGAATCCGTATGGAATTATCTGCTGTGCCAGCTGGCAGAATTTCTTTCGTGAACAGAAGAAAAACTATAGACCGTTCGGAAATTCGTGCCCACAGAAAGCGTCAATTTTCTCCAAAACTGTTTGTTGTATAGACATGAATTTTTGCATGCAGTCTTAGATTTTCCATGCAGTTAAGATTTTGCGATCATTACATCCACAGCTTTCGCGAAATTTGCAAAACGACGATTTTCTTTGATCTTTTTGGAACATTTGCCAAAATCTGCCCGTAACATTAATTCTTACAGTAAATCACAACATTTGTACGACAAGGCGGTTCAAAGGCGTGTCCTAAATGTGTGATTGGTTGTTCACGTGATTTTGATACGAGGAATGATGATCTGATAATGAACAATGATAGCAGTAAATCATCAGGAAGCTATGACGAATCGTTACTGTTTATGTGTTATTATAGATTGGCATATGAAATTAGTTTATCACAAACGTAGGAATGCGATCGACGTGCCTCATTCCAAATCGGACGACTCCAATAAGTTCACAACAGTTATTGGTTGGATAAACTGCAAGCCATCTCGCTGCCAGTAATCTTCTTCTTCACATTTAGCCCAGTACTCTGTGTCTATTCGTGAAAGGGCCTCACGAGTCATGTCTTTAACATCGCACATTTTAAAAGTGGTGTTCTGGGCGGCCACTTGCCCTTTAACTCTAGCCCAAACTAGCTCTATTGGGTTAAGGTGAGAATGGTAAGGTGGGAGTCGAAGAGAAACATGACCCTGCTCTTGTATGATTTTATCAATCAGATACACTTTTGTCTTATTCCTCTGTCTCACAAGCTGCAACAACTCTGTTTTTAAATAGCTGTTGTCAGCGAAGATATTTTCATTCACAAGCCACCTCCTGATTTCGTCTTTCGTGCTTGCCGAATTGGGAGCTTTATCCTCCTGCGCTAGAACATTATGATAGGACGCATTATCCATCACCAGGCAAGACGGCCTATCTAGAGTCGGGAGGAGTGTATTCACTATCCAATCTCGAAAAATTTGCCCATTCATTTCACTGTGGTAGTCCCTACCATCTACAGACTTTGATTGAAAAATAAGCTCTGCATCACGGACAAGCCCATTCTGTCTGCTGCCAGCATGTGCTAATATAACGCGTTGACCTTTGCTGCTGGGAATTTTCCTTCTATGGTCTCTGTCAACAGATTGCCATTCTTTCTCGTTCGTATGATGAGCATTAACCCAAGATTCGTCCAAATACACTATATCATAGCCATCTTGCCTTCTCTCACGAATCTGCCTAAGGTATTTGCTTCGAGCTGCAACCAGATGTGGTTTTTCACATAAAAAATTCCTTCCGCCAGACGTTTTTCTAAAAGTGAAGCCGACACTTCTGACAAGTTGCCAAAGAGTTGTTTTTGAGACGTTAATATCGCAATCTGCTTGCAGCCGACTTTTCAGCATGCGGAGAGTAACAAGTTGATTGGCATTAAACATCTTCAAAATCAAACGTCTAATGACATCCTTGTCAAAATCATCAATTTTTTTCTTCCATCCTTGCTTAACCGCAGCCTCTGTACAATCACCGTCCTGTTGTATCCAACGTCGAAAAGATCTTCTATCCACACCCAGGGCCTTTCGTGTTCTCCTACCTGGTTCTTGGATGTCGTGGTATAAACAACCCATCTTAGCCTCTCTGCGAAAATGCCTGTACAATATGACAGTTACCTTCTGCAAAGGGATAAATTTGCATTTCAGATTCATTGCGCTTTTCATAATTATGCAGTTTAGTTTATTAATATATTATACGCTGGTGTCTTTTTGTTTGGTTGCAGCCAACTCATTGCAATTAGCATACGCCGCTGAAATAATTACTCGCGACTGTGTACAACATGTCCGCACTTCATACAGAAAAATAGATTCTGTTATGAAATTTAGAAGCAGAGGTAGGCGAATGATATAGGAAAGTGTTTCTGGTGTGTTTTAAAAGATAAAGAAAGCGAATAATAAAGGGAAAAAATAGATCTAACATGAATAGTAGAAGATCGAGGTAGAATAACGATACAGATAAATATACTTTACATGAATGTTAAATTATCTCGGTGGGTAACACGATACGTTCAAATAGATCTGACCTGAATGGTAGAAGGTCGAGGAAGGCTAAAGACTAATGAAATCAATTCTTACCAGATAGGTAGATTATTGAATTAGACCAACTATATCTAAACATAGATCTAACATAAAAGGTAGAAGATTCATGTTGACAGATGAGTAAAAATAGATCGGATACGAATGATAGAAACATCGAGGAAGGCGAAAGATACAAAAATAAATCTGATATGAATGAATAGAAAATTTAAGTGCGTGACAGATACATAAAAATAGACCTGACCACAAAGGAAGACAAATGAGTAAAATTAGATATTACACAAAATGTAGAAGATCTAGGTTGACGAATTAATAAAATTAGATTGGACTCGAATGATAGAAAGATCGAGATAGTGCATAAATAGATTTTATTTGAGTGAATGAATAGAAGAATGATATAGGCGAAAGATGCATTAAAAAACTGACCATAAATGTAGAAAATCGAGATGGGCGAATAACAAAAATAAATGTGGTGCCGACTTGAGAAGATCGAGGTAGAAAAATTACTACCTGTTCACTTCTTTTTTAAAAGATGTAACGGTTAAATAAACAGCATGAACATTGACTTTGCTGTTTTTCTGTGGATTTTCCATCATAGAATAATCTCAACTATTTTCGTAGTTTAGTTATGCGAGACACGTCGTTGAGTGCATAGAGATATTTGTCACAGATACACTCGAGTGTAGCCTGAACAGTGATTCTAATTCTGGGCGCCCATGCGTTCATGCTACATATGTAGACAGACGGGTACTACGGTAAGCCAAGATTAGAACTACTGCAGCCTGCCAAGATTAGAACCACAGCACCATGCCATGATTGTCGAGAAATAGGTTTGAAATGTGGAAAAAGGGATAGAGGGCTAAGTGCAATGGTGCCTCATGCTCCTTTGGAGCACACAAAAATTAATAATAAGATTGTAGTTGCCGGTGGGAAAACAAAGAAAGAATATGGATACGTCTTCCTCACGCATGTCGTAAAGGGCGACTGATATGAAGTTGTGCATTGAAATGGCAACCGTATTATGTGACATGAATAGCTACAGAAGCCACTGTGACTAAAGCATGTAGTTTGTTGCAGACTTCTTGAAAAGAAGTGGTGCATTCTCCGTAAAAAGTGATAAGGAGATGAATGAATGAATAAATAAGAAAGGAAAGTTGCGAGAATAAGGTGCTTAGATCAACTTACATGTGAGAAGTAGGCAGGATATTATAGACAGTTGAATATACTTGATGTCAGTTATTTTCATCACCATTTGCTGTTTGTTTCCTTCTTGATTTCTTAAAGTTTAATTTATTTTAATGTTTTCGAGTTTTCAAATCTTTTTTTTTTTCATCCTATTTTGTTTGTTTTCGTTATTAGTATTTCTTGTAAGGCTCCTTGTTTTTTTAATTTTCTTGCAAATTGTTTCTTTTGATCTGTGTCTTCTTAGTTTTTACACATGAAAGATGCATCTCAGAGATGCAACCAGTGGTGTATCGATCCGGGAGGTCTTTGGTGAGATGACGACAGAATAGGCCAACTGTTCCATCAGGCATGTCGTACATGACGACTAGTATGAGGTTGTTCATGGTGCTGGCAACATCATCATGTAAAAACAAATGACTACAGTAATTACCACTACAAGAGCATACCAATTCTTGGTACAGGATTTCTAGAAAGGAACGAGTTGCTGTGATGGTTCCATATTCAATTAAAGAGCGCACAAGAAAATCATGATGATGACAAGCGGAACTCAGTAAAGTGACAAGTATATTTATGCAACTAATTGTTGTCTATAGTAGTTAGAAAAAAGAGTTCGTCATTGTTATATAGAGCAAATCCTAATATACGGAAGCGAGACATGGACAATTAGTAAATAAGCGGGGAAAGACCTGGAGGTTTTAAGAGATGTAGGTTTGTAGAAGAATATTAAGAACACCATTGATAGCTGAATAGAGTAATGAGGATGACCACAAAGAGGACAGTGCTCCAAGAAAGCTCGTCACTCTCATTAGAAGGAAAAAATCCACTTTAGGCATGTGACGAGAAAAAAGATGGAATGTATTGTGACTACGGGAAAGATTGAAGGAAACAGGAACAGACGAAGACAAAGAAAGAAAAAAATGATAATGACATGATGGCCTAGAAAGGTGTCAAAAATTTATAAACAGTAATGGAGACCGTGTGTTACCGGTGCCCAAAAGGTGAGCAAACAATAGTAGCACCGTTCCCTACCAAGCATATCGCCTAAGGAAGGTTAGGCATGGGACTGGTTGCTCCATCCTGTAAAAAATGTTAAACCACAAAAACTTCAACCAACATGGACAAGTTCAAGTAAGGAAAATAAAACTCAGCCATCCAAGACACTACAAGATTCTCTCGCAGGGAGGCGTATGATGCAACCAGGAGAAAGCCGAAAGGAGTCTGTGTTGCTGACTAACCTTCCTCCTTCTAGGAGAACCTTCAGATTTGACACCTTGGGACATTGAACGAACTAGGGAAAACGGTACAAGTAGCAGTAGAAATGGAGGAATATAAGATAAGTGTTCTGGGACTGCGAGAAACGATGTGGAATGGGGTAGACTGCAAGAAACTTAGCACAGGTAAAATGATGCTGTTATACCACATTGAGGGGGTAGCTCTTATGTTATCTAAAGAAGCACAGAAAGCACTCACTGAATGGGAAGCAGTGAGACCAAGAATCATAACAGCTACTTTCCAAACAGCTAAAAAAAAAAACATACCAGTTTAGACAATATCATATTTTGGATAATAAAACCACATTGAACTATAACCGCAAAAGTAAAAAAAAAAACCCTACTAGAGATAATATGGTATAAAATAAATACAAACAAAAGCATATTACAATAAATGAAACGCGTCCTGATATAATCAACAGCTCCATGTACATGGTAGATGGTTGAAAGGGCGTGCTACAAAGAAAAGTAGCAAATACCTATTTAAAAAAACGTCATCCAATGTTATGCACCAACCAATGATAATGTGGTGGTTTTAGATGTTATGAATGTTGGTGTTATTTTTATAGTGTAACTGAGTGAGGTCAAGCTGTGAAGGCCCCTGAGTATGACAATTGATGAGGTGTGTTCTCAGGAAACATTTCTCTGTCCAAGCACATACTTTAAAATATAATAATGATGTTACTAAGCCTATATTAATTCTTAATTTATACTGGATGGCGGGTCGGGATGTTCACATCATACCCGGTCTGTCTTCCTAAAGTTTCTTTTCTCTTTATACATGTTTATTGGTGGAAAAGTCTTTATTACAAATACAGTTCAGTTATTATCTGGTGGAATATTTGATAAATTTTCCTCGGGCCAGGTTTGTTGTACTTATCTGACCCTTGAAGATAGAAGATAGTTGTCTTTCCGGCCAACGGCCACTGTTGTACTTGTCCAAAAGTAATAGGGTAGACAGCGTGTACACCTATCACTACTGGAATACACAGTCTTCTTAAATACTTCACTCAGAAATCTGGCACTGGTCTAGTGCCAGACAAAAACCCTGTAACATGAAATTATGTTCTGTCTTAACATAATATCTAATCCACCAATTTTACAAACACTAATATATAATATATTTAAAATAACAGACATGGGTCAGCTCTATCTGACCAACCCAGCTCATCCGCATAAATGATGTAACAAGTAGTACCAGTTTCACATTCCTCTCCCCTAATGGCTGCAACACCTCTGCCATTATCCATGATCTTTTTCTATTAAATATGATAGGTGAGATGATCCATGGTGACAACCTATAAAATATTTTAGTTCCACATCTCTTGTAGCTTGTTATATGATGGATCAACCTCTAGGCCCTGCTGAAGTCGGCTAGGGACCTAGTCTATGTACTTACAGTCGTAATATTTTTTATTTGGCAGTATCTCTCACTCACATTTTTAAATAAAATATTAATAATTTCTGTCTTACCATAAATTCAATGAAAACACACAGGTACGTTGAATTGGCACAACTTCAGACGTGCTACTGGCTGGACTATGACGCCTTTTCTTCTTCTTCTTCCATCCTTAGCCATCAACCGGCAAAGCAGTATGTGGCCAGCACGCCCAGTGGCGTCCTAGGGCAACAACAAATTGATCAATCTATCGCTGTTTCCACCACGCCTAGTGGCGTCTTTGTGGAACAAAAACAGACCAAACAATCTATCATTGTTTCCGTAATCAGATTGGTTGGCAAGCAGGTGATCAGCCCACTGTGCGAAGTTTTTACGGGATGGGGTAAACAGCCCCATGCCCATACCCTCCTTAGTCGCCTTTTTCGACATGCGTGGTAGAGTGCAGTGTTACTATTCTTTGCTCCCCTTTCGGGCCCCGGTAACACACGGGTGATGACGCCTTTTACTTTTACTTTAATATATATATTTAATAAGGCAAGTCTCACTTCACAGACTTTCAATCGTCCTGTTCAATGGACAGTAATAGTTCAAATGGCGTCGAGCCTTCAAATTTTCTTCTCAATATCAGCTAAGCTGGCCAATGGGATCAGACGATTCCTTATTCTGACTTCAATTTGAAAATAAAGCCAAAATTACCGCCCAATTTCGGGGTACCTCTGTCTGTCGGTCCGTCCCGATCTTGGCGTTAGTTAAAAATAGACTTGCTTTTTGGCCTAATACATTTGCCTCTCACTTACTCCTAGATTTCCCCCTTTGAACTTTGACCCTCCCTCTTCTGCTTCTTTTCAACACCGCGTGCAAAAAATTGTCACCGATAGGGAATGCAAAAACGAGGGTCTGCTTGTCAGTCTGTACGAACCAATATAGTATTTTGTCAATATCTCTACTATTAATTGGGCGTTTTTGGAGAATAAAACATATTATTAATCAGAAGATCATATTCTATCAAAATAACTAAGTTTTATGGTCCTAATCCTAGTAATAAAGATTTCCATATATTTTCGATATTATTTGGCAATTTCTACTTTTATATAAATCCACCATCTTTCCCCCTCCGTCCCGTTGTTCAAAACGAAACAACAAATTGGTTACGTCAGAAAAATTACGCTACTTGGCAGACACTGCGCTCTGTGTGTGGTTATATATGTCAAACTGCGTGCCGATAGAACGAACAAGTATTGGCTTTTCGTTGTATTTTTAAATCTGCCGCTAGCGATATCGCTCGCTCGCTGACAATTTTGTGGTTCAAACCAACACGTGCCAAAAGTATCATTTTTCCGTCTCTCTCTCTCGCATTCCTTCTGGACGAATAAACCTTTCGTATCAAAATGTTATAAATAGTTTTCTAAGGCATTAGAAAACGATAGTACTATTTACTCTACAAGACGGCCTGCCAAAATCCATACGATTGCTGGCGTGGGCGAAAACGAAACGTTACAACTTCACCATTATTATTCCTACATTACTTTGACTTATAAATACTACAAATTTTATAGGTGTATCAATGTATATCATCCCAGATAAAGAAGAGTCTTTGAAAGAAGCATTTTACACTGTCGTAGATTTTAGATAGGTGATTAGGATAGATTCTGGTCCCGTCTGAATAGAACTGACAAAGGTGGTAACTCAGTGAGAGATAAGGTAAACAAATAGATTTCACGAGTGAAATGGTGAAAAGGTAGAGTCTGTCCTGGATTGAGAAGATACTCTAGTGCAGCCTATCTTAAGACTGAAATTTGTTTATCAGACAGTTTACCTTTCGGTATATATTAACATATATACTATAACCTCTCACATACACACACACAGATAAGTGACAACAACTTGACGCACAAACGTAAAAACTATATTAATGGAATAGGGATATTGGGCCGAGCTGACCAACACAGGTAATTAAGTTTTATGCTAAGTTTATTTATCATAAATAAAACTTCACAACATCTAGTATCAAATATAAAATCATAGGTTACAGAATTAATAAAGAAATAGACACGTAAGTGCAATCCCCTCTGTTGAGACAAGATTCCACAAGAAGAAGTTAGTGAACCCACAAAAGGTCAAAAAAATTAGCACGATAGTCTAGAATTTGACTACACTGTAAAGAACAGAGTTTCTAATTGATCTATCCTGGAGTAAACAGTATTAGCAAACATAATGAAAGGAAGAAAACAAAGTGAGTATCATGATTATACAAATAGAAGAATTATTCACTCCTTCTTTCTCTCGCTTCAGACATACAGTGGCCACGTTTATTCTTTCTTACCTAACTGTTGATTAACAACGTCTGGAACATATCTCCATGGTACACACAGCAAATCCAGTGTTGGTTGTTTTGGCAAAGTAAGCCCCAGCTCCTCCAAGTTTGATTAATCCGGTTATTTGGGGAACGCTTACTTCGTTACTGTTAATTGGATCTGTTTATTTCACATCAATTAGTCCAGGTAGGAAAGTAATTATGACTTCTAGTGTTCACAGTGTCATTAGCTTGTAATTCCAATACTTAAAGAGAATGTCAGGTATGTAAATCTCTAGGGATAAAATTTCTCGCCCCAACACAGTGGTCGGTATTCGGGAATTGTTAATGTTGATATTTTCGCCACAACGGGCTGAATGTACATGAAAAACATGGGAAAAGAATCTGGATAGCTATAGGTCCAGTTACAATTATTCTTATTCTTATATGGGTGTACTCTCTCTCTCTCTCTCTCTCTCTGTGAACAAGAGGGCCGAATAGGTCAACCTTCAAGACCCGCTAATTGCATAAGAATGTTTGTTTGGCGTCTATTGGATTTAGACTTAGACCCGTTTTCTCAGAGTTAGATTAAGGCCGCTGGTAGGTTTGGTTTGTGATCTGTACTGAATTTTAGGAAGAAAAATACTAAGTATTTAATCACAATATCAGTATCTATCCTAACCCGCGCAACGGTATAATTTATTATAATCCATTCGGTTATAAATTCGATAGAACCCACAAGTGTATAGATTATCTTATCGTTAAAAAAAACCCCGTGAACTAAGCCTAGTCATTTACAAAATTACACATAATAGATTAGAGATAAATATATATTTCGTCAGTACGACATCGCCTAGTGCGTTTATTAGTCAATTAAAATATCTCTTTTATCTGGGTGCTAGCGAGTAGTTAAATTGTATATTACAGCTGGAAAATTTAGCTATAAGTTATTTTAAACGCTATTTAATAAACACAGAAAAATCCTAGTGAAATATAATGACGGACTTAACAATTAAATCACTCAACACAAAAAAAATCCTAGTGACTATAATGACGGACTTTAACAATTAAATCACTCAAAATGCTAGTATAAATATTTACCGCAACACAGAAATTTAAAACTATCTCCAATCGAAATCTAAAGTAATTCCACTAGTACAATGGTCTAGAAATCGAAGCTATGTGTTCTGAAAATTCTGTGGCTACTCGATAAATGATTTTAAAAGCTGGGCTATATATATTAAATTTGTCTTAATTCGCTAGCTCTTGCGAGATATCACGCCTTGCCCGTATTTTGGGGGGAAAACTGCGGTCGATTCCTGAATCAAAGCTTATTTTTACGCTTTCGCCGACCGTATACATCTTCGCTAGCGAGAATTGTCTTTTGATCTCGTCCGCACCACTGTAGCTGATTACTGCCCCCTGGGGATCACGAACGACCGTATGTGGGGGGGGGGGGGAACTGTGATTATCTCCTCTTTCTCGCATTCGCTTAATTCCCCTGACAACTGTACTACCGAAAGTACGATTTGACTTATCGCACCTTGGTTCTACCACTAGACGATTCATTCTCTCTACGCGCGTTAATAAGTCGTGTATGTAAACATTCCTAGTGCTAGTAAGACATAGAGAAACGAAAAAAAAATAGGCGTGCTATAATTATGAGTTTGACAGATATCGAAGCGCATGCCTTCTGCGTTAGCAAAACGTGAATATTAATAAGCAAGCAAAGGTGGAAAACAGGTGGAAGCAAAACGTGTGGATTCATGTAATATATTTACATAACTCTGTCACACAGACTACAAGATATTATGGATACAATAAAAATAAGAGATATCACAATTTTGATGGGTTACATGAATGAAAAGATAGGTACAGACAACCTCAGCTTTGAAGGCATTATGGGAAAACATGGGCTAGGAATAATGAATGAAAATGGGGAACTGTTCACAAACGTCTGTGTTTCATATCAACTGGCTATAGGAAGAAGCATGTTTCCACATAAGAAACTCAGGCAACATGAATATCACCTGACCACAGAACAGAAAATCAGATTGACCTTCAAGAAACAAGAAGTTTAGATCATCATTACATTAAACATATAGAGGAGCAGATGTGGCATCAGATCGCCATCTTCTGATAGCCACAGTAAAGATGAAACTCAAGAGAAATACAACAGTACTAAGCTATAGACAACAATTTAACATAGGACATGTAAGAAATCATGAAACAAGAGACAACTTTACGGTCACAATATCCAACAAGCACTAAGTGCTCCTACAGTTGGAAGATGTAGAGAATACTGGGGACCACTGGTAGACATAAAACTGTATGAAATGAGACGTGAAGAAATACTGGGGAAAAGAGAACGACAACAAAAAGCATCGATAACAACGGAAATCATCAATAAGATAAAAGAAAAAAAAACAAGAAAGCAGAATTAAACAGAAACCAAATCAGAAGTTCCAAAGCCAAGGCTCAAGAAGTGTACACGGAAACAAGAAAAGAAGTAAGAAGAAGCATCAAAAGAGACAAGAGGAAATATATTGAGGAGTTGGAAAGAGGGGCAGAAGATGCTGCAGCCAAAGGAAATATGAGAGAACTCTATAACAGCACATAGAAGCTAACAATGAAATACAAGCAAGCAAACTGCCTCATTAAAGACAAGAATAGAAAACTGCTCAGCAATATACAAGAGCAAATGAAGAGGTGGACGGAATATTTTGAGGCCCTTCTCAATAAACCAGCTTCACAAATACACCCCCCCCCCCCACACCCCCCGAAGAAGAGCTACAAATTAACTGTGAAAGACCAACGAAGGAAGGAATAAAGAAAGTCATACAGCTTCTAAGAGATGGAAAAGCGGCTGGACCAGATGGCATTCCAGCAGAGGCCATCAAAGCAGATAATGACACTGCAGCAGAGATTTTATATAAATTACTTGGCAAAGTCTGAGAAAGGTGAAGAAATACCAGCAGAGTGAACGGAAGGATATCTGGTTAAGCTGCCTAAGAAGGGAAACTTACAAGAGTGCATAAATTATTGAGAAATAAGGTAACTGTCAGTGCCAGGAAAAGTATTAAATAGGATCACCATTGAGATATTAAATGAGTCCATAGACTGTGATGAATTTACCATGATACAACGTTAAAATATCTCCAAATATAAGGATAAAATGTAGGGATAAAAATAATGCGTAAGATACTAGGAGACATGCTCGCCCATGCCCGCATTTCCTACAGCCAGTCAAACTAACTTGTAAGACGGTGCAGTCTACCATTGTATTCTAGCTACCGAGAGGAGTGGGCCACCTGAATCCAGCATTAGATCTTCGCAGACAAGATGAGTGATTTAGTGGCCTGCTGAGGATTCACCATACTCCTAAAGAATTTACAAATATTTCCCTCATAAATATACTGACTTTGGGAAAGATACATTTATTAAAGTTCATAAAACAATGGACAAAGCTTGTTCTAGTCACAGAGTGGGTGTGATGACACCACCCCAACAGCATATCCAGTAATAGTTTCCCAGAGACATTAGAAATATAATTAATATTAACTAGTCTGATAAAATACTTGTGTACACACATTCCATTTTATTATGCCATATATTTATGCATTCCATTTATAACTCCATAACATTTCATATGTTCTGACCAACTAAAACATTGGTTCAGAACAAATAAATTTAAAGAAAATTTTAATATTTAAACTAAAATAGCCTGAGTTAGTTCCGTGTGTTATAGAATTTTATTAATATTATTAGACATTAATTATCTGTGTGTGTTTGTATATTTTACTACAACACAGTACATTTCAGTACCTTAGACTTTTTAACGTAGCTACATTCATAATAGTAAAAAAAGATATGTTTGAGGTCGTAAGTAGTAGTAAGAAGGGCCTTCTGTAATTCTCATCTACATTTATCTCAGGAGCCTTCACAGCTGACCTCATACATTACACTAGGTAATACAACAACCATACAGTACCATCAAAAACCACTACAAATATTGGGGTCTTGTCCATGGATAATTAGTTTATCATAAATATTGGAATCTCCTGGTGGGAGAATTAAACTAGTGGGGACAAATTGTAAAAATTTAAAAAGTGTCCCTTAAAATAAAAGGGGAAAATAAAAGTTGGTGAATCTTCACAGCCAGTGGTAGTTAGTTAATTAATTAAATAATTAGAATTACCATAGTCATCATTAATTAGAATTACCTGTCATTAGTTAGATTTATCTTGGTCATTGTTATTGTGTATGATGGCTGACCTGGCAAAATTTAGATCAGCTGCTGTGCTAACGGCGAAGGAAATGGGAATGGATGGTCAGGTTTTAATTCAGTATGTAACTGCTGAATGTGACAAGTATATTGAAAGGGAAGATAGGAAGTTAGCTGAAGAGAAGAGGTTACAAATTGAGGCTGATAAAGAACTTAAGAGGCTGCAGATTGAGGCTGACAAAGAGGCAAAAGCATTGGAAGCAGAAGATAAAAGATTGACTGCCGAAAGGGAGGCATTATATACTTATTATGTTCGCAAATATTTGGTAATCAAAGTATTTCCTTTTTAAGTGCTTAAGGAGAAGTCATTTTTGAGTTACTTCCCTTGAAAGTAGTTCCGTCATCTTCGATCGGACTCCGCGGACGAGTCTAGGCCTACTGCGATTTATTCTTTGGCTGGGTAGGAATAGATTGTTCTTGCTTCAGTATATCTATGGCCTGAATTTATACGTAGTGTTTGTATGAGTAGGACGAGTCTGTCTTATATATGGATATCTTTACATTTCTAAGTCGAACTATGTTGGTTGTGGCTAGAAAAGGTCAAAGGCTATGCAGCGGAAGTATCGCTAGCAAGGGGTGTGATTCATGGCTGTCATCCTGTCTGGATGTAGAATTTTGTGGTAGCCGGCCTATCGCCGAAAAAGTGATCTATATGTGGATGGGGAAAAGTGATAGTCATTTAGACATGTTGTATGTACTTTACCCCAGTGTTTATTCTCTTTTGCCAAGGAATGGCAAAGTTATATTTCGCATAGAAAGGTAAAACCACAATTTATTATGAACTTGGGCTTCGCCATCGTTGTCGATAAACAGATGCACAGTGGTACTTTTGAAAAGAATATTTATTCAAAGGAAGACGACATTCCTATGTATCAGCACTAGATTATATGATATTATTCAATTACTTCTATGATAGAAGTCATGAAGAAATGAGGACATTTAACGAATGACCAATTTTGGTCTGGGTCCTATAGTGAGTGAAACTCACGAGAGAAGAACAGCCATGTTGAAATTCATATACTTTGTATTTATCGAGTGAGAAAAAGGGATGCCTGTACTATCGCTCGATGAACCAAGAGATCACTGCTACATGTGAGAACCCATGTCTGGGATTCCTATATCTTTATGGAAAATATATATATTGAACTTTACGTGAAGGGATATTCACTAGACGAGGTTAGGTCTAGGAGCCTTCCTATATATTGGTTATGGTCTGACGTGCCCAGTCAGTAAAGCCAGATGATTTACATGATGGAACTCTGAATGCTTATTTACGAATGCTCCATTATGATATTTGCCAAGCATGAATGCTAACTTAAGATGATATTCCTGTGATCAACATTATGCTGTCTATGTCGACATTTGTTCCTGTAACCATACACGTACTGTCCAAGTGTGCGTCCCATTAAATGTTATAAAAAGACCACCGTAGTTCCAGTACTTCTTGAATTCGAACAGTGTGAGTATGAGTGATGTACTATCAACCTGTCAACTCTATCGAATCATTCTACCATTCGCGTTCTGACATTCACATACACACTCATTGTTTACACTCACATTCTTGTCGGAGCCTCATCACGTTCCAGGACAAGATGACCTGTATGACCAAAACTGTGCTGGGTTTAATGAGTTGACAATCGTTACACTTTACTACACCAGTCCCAACATCTACATTTATCAACTGGTGGACATTCACGTCATTTAACAAATAAAGCGTGATTCAGCAACTAGTAGCCAGTATGAGTAAACAACTAAACAGAGTTTAACAACTGGTGTGCCAGCTTCCTGGGTCAACCTGCACAGTGACCATATTGAGAAGTAAACTACTGAGACCAGACGTTCCTTGGGGTCTGTTACGACACACAAATACATCAGCAGTACAACTCTACAGTGATGTCAGCGTGACCTGTCCTGTCGAGAGTATGCGGTAACTAGGTCAGCGTTTGTTGACATTTGGTTCGTTGGACATTTGCCATACAACTGACAGTGTTACACAGCAAGCTTGGTTGAAACATAGAACATTACACATCAGGACTGGAGAATATTTGACAGTGTTTGCGAAAGGAAATGTTATTGAACTGAGAAGTCCTACATCGATTGTTATCATTCACATCAACGATGGAGCTTCTATTTCTGTGTTGAATTTAAAATAATTAGACCAGAAGTATTTGTTTAATAAAGTACCACAGTACTGTACTATTAGGCAGTGTAACTGAGCCTTCTTTACAACACATTCTTTCTGCAACACTCTATTTACATCATATTGCCATACTATTTATGCAATTATGTATTTATGTTTAAATATTTATATGTGATATTTGTTTGTATCCAGCGGGTTGTTGTTTTGGTTGGGCGGTGTCACACAGCAGAGTATCCCACGTAATAGAGGGTCTGATGTGTGCGTTTCTATAGGTGCAATTTTCTGATTGAAAATTTGCTGCGACAGCTGTTGCTATTAGTGTTAGCTGTGAAGACTGTACTCATTGTTGTTTTTGTAATATTCCTCTGTTCTTTAGTTTGTTTTGATTTGTTTGTAATTTGTTGGTCTACCCTATTCTATCTTTCAGTTCTATTCTCAATTTATATTTATATACTGTGGCGTTATTTGTATTTGTTATCCTCTTGCGGTTTATCTTTTATTGTTTTTTCCCATTTGATTTATTTCATCTCCGCAAATGTTTTCATGTTCTCCTGTATAACTGTTTTGTTTTGTGCCTGATCGACATACACTATTTAAAATATAGTTGATCATATAAATTGATGTACAAGAATCAACTGATAGTTAATTGCTATTACTAAAGGTACACAGTTGATGATATAAAACACTATTTCTGGTGCACTGCACTTATATTATAGAGTGAACCAGCAACTTATAGCTGTTATTATATAAGGATTTATACAAGACCTTTGTAAGGCTTGTTTCCCACAGTGATTGGGATAGTTAAGTACTATTTTCCACAGGTTACAAAGTTATCATACAAGGTCTTTGATTAAGACTAAGAAAGTGAATTTATTTACTTTTGCAAATTACTGATCTTATTAGACAAGATGTCTACTTTAGATTATTTTATCACACAAGGCAAGATTCTTGATAAGACTGGTCAGCAATTAGAAGAATGGGCAGTTGCTCAATATGACAAAGCATTGGCTGCTGAAGAAAGAAAAGCATTGATTGAAGAAAAGAAATTAGCAGCTGAGGAGAAAAAATTAGAAGCTGAGGAAAGAAAATTACAAAGAGACTATGAACAAAAGAAATTGCAGATACAGACTGATGAAAAAAGATTCCAGATGGAAATGGAAAAAGAGAAAAGAAAGGATGAAGCTGCTGCAGAAGAGAGAAAATTACAAGCTGAAGCTCAAGAGAAAAAAGCAATAAGAGAACATGAACACCAAAAAGAACTTTTAGCATTTGAGTTAGAAAAAGTTAAAGTTAACAAACATAAGTGATGGTAATCAAGCATCTGGTGGTAATGGTAAACCCTTTACTTACAAGGTCAAGGTACCAGCGTTCAACCCTTCCAGTGATGACATAACATTCTGGCTAAATAGATTTGAACGCTCGTGTCGAGCACATAATGTGGACAAATCACAATATGCTAACCAGTTATCAGAAAATCTGAAAGGTGATTCTCTGACTAGTTTAAGTTTGGTTGAAGAGGCTGACAAAGATAACTATGATGTTATTAGGGCAGCCTTATTAAAGAAGTATCAGTTGTCTGAAGAGGGTTATCGGAAGTTGTTTAAGACAATGGTGCCTGAGGCAGGTGTAGAATTCTCAGAATTCATTGCAAGGACACGTCTTACATTTGATCGTTGGATTGAGCTATCCAAAACAGAAAAGACTTATGAAGCCCTTATGGACTTGATACTCAGAGACAAGATTATGTCAAGTATAAATAAACCTTTCCTCGAATTCTTACATGAGCGTAAACCTAAGTCTCTAAAAGAAATGGAACAGTATTGTACCCAATACGTCACTGCACATCCGGACGTAGCTATTAGCAACAATAAGGTTAAAGAAGGTATGCCAGTTGCTTCTGCAACACCATACAACCCTAATCACTCTCACAAATTCCAAGGACCTCAAAATAAGTTTAATAAAAAAGGTAACTATTACAGTTATCAGAACCAAGGTAACCAATCATTTCAGGGTTCTTCTTCGAATACCTGGAGAAGAGCTGACAGCCCTCGATTCAGGGGTGGTCATAATTACAGGAACTTTCGCAAAGGAAGTCATTCTAGAAACTATCCAAGTTTTCCTTCATGGAGACAACAAGATCATAATTACAGAGATACTCATTATAATGAATATGATGATAGTAACCAAAGGAGCTATGATTCAAACCCGAGTAGAGGTTATAATAGTGGAAACAATGATAAGTACAGAGGCAATAATAACAGAGGTAGAGCACAATTCAAAAAAACATAAAGCTCATTACCAGGCGAACTCTGCACAGCAAGAGTCCCACGAAGCCTATAAACAAAATAAAGATAATGATGACTCTAATAATATGGCATGTGCCGCTTTTGATTTTGGGAGAGCATCTCAGTGCCCCCAATGCAAAACATTATTTGAGCCAACCACAGTGTCTACTTTAAGCTGTGGGCATCCTCTTCCCGCTCTTCCTGCGTCAATCGCGCATGATGGGAGAGGTTCTCTTGTCTTACACAAAGGTTTAGTAAATGACAATCCAGTCTCAGTACTTTTTGATTCTGGATGCACAACTATTGGGGTTAGGCAGTCACTCATAGATCCTTCTCATTCTACAGGCAAAGTAGTCAAATGCGTAACATTTGGCGGCACCATAGAGAAATACTCTACCGCTATCATTAGGATTGCTACTCCTTTCTTCACAGGAGATGTACACGCATGTCTTTTGCCGAATCCGATCGCTGATCTTATCATCGGTCGCATTCACGGAGTCAAAGAATGCACTCCGGAGCAAATTTCCGTTTGGGAAAATCAAAATATGCAATCTGCTAATGCAGTAGTCACTAGAGCTCAAGCTCTCAATATGCCTGAAAACTTCATCTGTTGAAGATAATGAAGTGCATAACCAAGATGATCCCTTGGTAATTTCTCGTGACTCGTTTATAAAACAACAAGAAGAAGATCCGACTCTTAAGAAATTCTTCACTCTTGTAACGAAAGGTGATCCGAATAAAGATTCAAATTGTAAATCTTGGATTACAATGAAGAATGGCGTACTTGTACGTATGGTGCAAGACTCCACTAAGTCAAGTCATTCTCAGATTCTTGTACCCAAGAATTTGAGAGTTAAGATCTTACAACATGCACACGACTCTCAGTGTGCTGGTCACATGGGTTTTTCCCGTACAAAGTCAAGAGTTCTTGCGGCTTTCTTTTGGCCTTTTGTGAACAAGGACATACGGATCTATTGTCGATCCTGTAAAGTATGTCAAGAAGTCAAATCCAAAGGTCCTCGTCATGCTGCGCCTATTCAGGCTGCAGATATTCCTATTCGTCCATTCCAGAAAATGGCGATAGACATCATTGGTCCATTCAAGATCAAATCTGCTAGAGGACATCAGTTTATCTTAACGTGTGTAGACATGTGCACACGTTGGCCAGAGGCTATCCCTCTAAAGAGCATTACTACCGCTGACATTGCAGATGCTCTTTGGCTTATATTTTCTCGGCTGGGATTCCCCGGAGAAATATTATCAGATCATGGCACCCAACTGATATCGGATACCATGTCTCAAGTAATGTCTACTCTACAGATAGAGAGATCTTTGAGTAGCATCTATCATCCTATGTCCAATGGGATGGTCGAGCGACTAAATAGAACACTTAAGAACTTATTAGGGAAGATAACTGAGGATCATCCTCAAGATTGGGATAGGGTTTTACCCGCGGCCCTCTTCGCGTACAGAGAGGTCCCCAATGAACATACAGGGTTTTCTCCCTTTGAACTTGTCTTTGGCGCGCGACCGCGCGGCCCAATGTCTTTGCTGCATGATCTTATAACAGCTGACAATATTGACGATGACACAAAATCTTCTTACGAGTATGTCATCGCGCTGAGACAGAAGATTATCGAAGCATGCAAATTGGCAACGTCCTCTTCTGAATTTGCTAAGCAGAAGGCAAGACAATTTGCTAATAAGAAGAGAACTTTACGACAACTTTGTCCTGGTGACAAAGCATTTGTTTTGCTACCTTGTCGTGAAAATAGACTCCTTATTAGTTGGAAAGGTCCGTACGATATAATATCGAAAATTTCAGATGTTGACTACATCGTCGATATCAACGGGAAGCATAAAACCTTCCACATCAATATGCTTACGGAGTTCCATGAACGTCCTGACTATCTACAGCCTATTTTCCAGGCAACGGACGATTCTCATGTCAAACATGGTCATTACTCATCACTGTCTGTAATACAGGATGAGGAAACAAGTTTTTTTCGGATGTTAATCTTCCGCTTCCAATGATCCCACTTCATTCTAGTGAATCATGGAAAGACGTTACTGTTTCTCCTGATTTGTCTCTAGGAGAACGGCGACAAGTTTCGTCTATGTTACAAACATTTCAGGATGTCCTCACTGACATCCCTGGACAAACTCATGTCATTGAGCATGACATTGTTCTAACTGAACATACTCCAATTAGGGTTAGACCTTATCCTATCCCTATACATTTCCAAACACAGGTTGAAAAGGAGTTGGATGAAATGATAGATTTACAAATAATCGAACCATCCACTTCTGCATATTCTTCGCCGATGGTTATTGTTCGAAAAAAAGACAATAACATACGTCTTTGCGTTGACTATCGCAAATTGAATCAAGTTACGAAGTTCGATGCTGAACCTATGCCTTTACTAGAAGAGTTACTTACTCGTCTTTCTAAATCGCATTTTTTCACTAAACTTGATTTGTCTAAAGGATATTGGCAAGTTCCATTATCCGAACGCGCCAAACCTCTTACCGCTTTCTCTACTCCCAGAGGCCTTTTCCAATGGAATTTTATGCCTTTCGGCCTTATGAACGCACCAGCTACATTTGTACGCATGATGCGTCGAATCCTATCGTATCGGTCAGATGTCATTGCTTATCTAGACGACATCTGTCTTTTCAGCGATACTTGGGAAGATCACTATTCAGGGTTAGTTGAATTATTATCAACTCTGCGTGAGTATAACCTGACAGCAAAACCATCTAAAGCTTGTATTGGCTTTAGCGAAATTGCTTTCTTAGGCCATCGAGTAGGTCACGGTTTCTTGAAGACAGAAGACCATAATATCACTAAGATACTTAACATCTCTATCCCTAGGACTAAAAAGCAAGTGCGAAGTCTTTTAGGTCTCATACAATTTTATGGACGTTTCATTCCGAATCTGTCCTCTATCATGGCACCTCTCTCTACACTATTAAAGAAAGGGTCGCCTAACATGGTTCACTGGTCTCATGAATGCCAATCTTCACTAGAGAAGATCAAAACTATGTTTTCATCACCACCTATTTTAGTGTTACCTACAACAGATAAGACATTTGTTCTTCGTAGTGACGCTTCATCCACTGGGATTGGAGCGGCACTAATGCAAGAGTACTCTGGAACTCTGCATCCTGTAATGTATATATCCAGAAAACTTAATGCTGCAGAAAGGAATTACTCGGTTTTAGACCGTGAATTATTGGCAATGGTTTGGTCAATTCTCAAACTCCAAAGATTCCTTCTGGGCGCGCATTTCGTGGTGGAAACTGACCAAAAAGCTCTTACGGCTATCCAAAGTAAGAACTTGAAGAGCTCGAGATCAACTCGATACGCAATCGCTCTTCAACCTTTTCATTTTTCGGTACGAGCTATCCGTGGTTCAGAAAATGTGATGGCGGACATTCTGTCCAGATGCCCACATGATGCCACTTAACTGTTAAATATTGGATCTTTTTTAATATGTATAACTTTACAACAGTTATTTTTTGTTTCTTTACTAAGATACACATTTGTAATTTAATAATAGAATGATGGTATCGCTACTTAGCGGTTTATTGATGTTTATTCACCGCTGTTCTTTGATGATTGTTTCTTCATAAATCATAAATTTAAGATTATAGTGTGAATTTTTGGTATGCATTGTATAATTACCAGAATTGTATTATACGTACATCACACCTTCCTGGAAACATTTATTCGTAGAGAAACAATTTCTCTCAGATTTTGAGATATATTCTCACCGGTCATATTAGGAATTATAGTTATTCCTGATATTTGCATCTGCGCAGTATTCTTGCGTTTTGAGCCTATTGTATGGTGCTCCTAGATGTATTTAAAAAAAAAAAAAAAATTTTTTTTTTTTTTTTTTTCCCGGGAGGTGTGGTAAGACTGTAAAGGGCAATTTTTACTATCTTGCAATATAATACATTTATATACTTATTATGTTCGCAAATATTTGGTAATCAAAGTATTTCCTTTTTAAGTGCTTAAGGAGAAGTCATTTTTGAGTTACTTCCCTTGAAAGTAGTTCCGTCATCTTCGATCGGACTCCGCGGACGAGTCTAGGCCTACTGCGATTTATTCTTTGGCTGGGTAGGAATAGATTGTTCTTGCTTCAGTATATCTATGGCCTGAATTTATACGTAGTGTTTGTATGAGTAGGACGAGTCTGTCTTATATATGGATATCTTTACATTTCTAAGTCGAACTATGTTGGTTGTGGCTAGAAAAGGTCAAAGGCTATGCAGCGGAAGTATCGCTAGCAAGGGGTGTGATTCATGGGGTGTGATTCATGGCTGTCATCCTGTCTGGATGTAGAATTTTGTGGTAGCCGGCCTATCGTCGAAAAAAAAGTGATCTATATGTGGATGGGGAAAAGTGATAGTCATTTAGACATGTTGTATGTACTTTACCCCAGTGTTTATTCTCTTTTGCCAAGGAATGGCAAAGTTATATTTCGCATAGAAAGGTAAAACCACAATTTATTATGAACTTGGGCTTCGCCATCGTTGTCGATAAACAGATGCACAGTGGTACTTTTGAAAAGAATATTTATTCAAAGGAAGACGACATTCCTATGTATCAGCACTAGATTATATGATATTATTCAATTACTTCTATGATAGAAGTCATGAAGAAATGAGGACATTTAACGAATGACCAATTTTGGTCTGGGTCCTATAGTGAGTGAAACTCACGAGAGAAGAACAGCCATGTTGAAATTCATATACTTTGTATTTATCGAGTGAGAAAAAGGGATGCCTGTACTATCGCTCGATGAACCAAGAGATCACTGCTACATGTGAGAACCCATGTCTGGGATTCCTATATCTTTATGGAAAATATATATATTGAACTTTACGTGAAGGGATATTCACTAGACGAGGTTAGGTCTAGGAGCCTTCCTATATATTGGTTATGGTCTGACGTGCCCAGTCAGTAAAGCCAGATGATTTACATGATGGAACTCTGAATGCTTATTTACGAATGCTCCATTATGATATTTGCCAAGCATGAATGCTAACTTAAGATGATATTCCTGTGATCAACATTATGCTGTCTATGTCGACATTTGTTCCTGTAACCATACACGTACTGTCCAAGTGTGCGTCCCATTAAATGTTATAAAAAGACCACCGTAGTTCCAGTACTTCTTGAATTCGAACAGTGTGAGTATGAGTGATGTACTATCAACCTGTCAACTCTATCGAATCATTCTACCATTCGCGTTCTGACATTCACATACACACTCATTGTTTACACTCACATTCTTGTCGGAGCCTCATCACGTTCCAGGACAAGATGACCTGTATGACCAAAACTGTGCTGGGTTTAATGAGTTGACAATCGTTACACTTTACTACACCAGTCCCAACATCTACATTTATCAACTGGTGGACATTCACGTCATTTAACAAATAAAGCGTGATTCAGCAACTAGTAGCCAGTATGAGTAAACAACTAAACAAGAGTTTAACAGGGAGACATACCACCAATTCTCTGCCAGACTGGAAACCTATTTGGAGAAATGGACTGCTCTGGGGAAGACCCAAGATCTGAAAGAAATGACTATCGTGACAGAAACTCACAGTTCAATGACCAAAAATATAATGAAAGAAAACCGTTTAACCAAGGAAAAAGATGGTGCAAATGGTGTAAAAAAGACAACCATAACACCGAATTTTGTAGAAGGAAACCTTCAAACATTGCTGCAATGAAGTCGGGGACTCAAAGATTAAAGGTTAATCCTAATGGACAGCAGGAACCTTATCACCCCCCAGTTTGTGAGGATATTATTTGTAATGGGGTCACCATAAGATGCCTTTATGATACAGGTTTGGATTATGATTCAGTTGTGAAGTCTAGCCTAGTGGACCCAAGTCAGTATACCACAGAAACAGTGGAAATACAAGGGGCGACTAAGGACATACCACTCATGACACTTCCCATCGCAAGGATAGCGGTGAAAACTCGCTATGTGGAAGGAGAAATCAGAGCAGCAGTGATAGATGAACCAATCTACCCTCTGATATTGGGGTGTAGGTACGTCTTCTTGGGGAATCCCGAGAGACCTGTGATCATGGCGACAGTGCAGACCAGGTCACAGAAAAAGGAGGAAGAAGGTGAACCTATAAATGCTCATCCAGAGGAGATGAGGAAGGCGCAGGCTGAGGATAGGACACTCAAGCCATGTTTTAAAAAAATTGCCCAAATGCCACACACCTCCAAGCAAGGGAGAATACTTTATGAAGAACAAACTATTATACAGGAAGGCCGGAACTGGAACAAATGGTCACAACCAGCTGGTTCTTCCCACTTCATATAGGGATAAAGTGATGGAACTCGGGCATGCGATTCCCTTCAGTGGTCACATGGGGATCAGCGCCACAGGACAGCGTATAGCTTGTCATTACTTCTGGCCAGGGATAACGGAGGATATAAAAAGATATGTCAAATCCTGTCCAGAATGTCAAAGGGTAGCTCCAAAGCATTGGACTGCTCCTGCAACTCTAGGGGAAATGCCCATAGTGGGAACACCTTTTGAGAGGGTTGCAGTGGATATTGTGGGACCTCTCACTCGGACCAAGAGGAGGAATAGTTACATCCTTACTCTGGTGGACACTTGTTCTATGTGGGGAGAGGCGGTAGCCCTGCCATCAATTGATTCAAAACATGTAGCAGAGGCACTACTTACAATATTCACAAGATTAGGATTCCCGCATCAAATCTTGACTGATAATGGCTCACAGTTCAAGGGGAAACTAACGGAAGAAGTGTTTAAGCTATTTCAAGCCAGACACTTTCATTGTAGTCCGTACCATCCACAAGGGAACGGCCAGGTAGAGAGGTTCAATGGGACTCTCATTTCTATCCTGAGGAAGCTGGCACACGAAAAACCGGATCTGTGGATCAATTCCTGCCCGCCGCGTTGTTTGCGTATCGGGAGGTACCACATAGTTCAACCGGGATGGCTCCCGCAACTCTGCTATTTGGGAGGCCAATAAAAGGTCCATTGGAAGCTTTATTAAGGACCTGGACAGATGAGAAGGCAGAAGAGATTGTTACCTCATCGCATCAATATGTGAACGAACTGACCACTCGTCTGAAAGCTGGATGGAAACTGGCAAACGATAATTTGAGACAAGCCATGAAGAAACATGCAGCATATTTTAATAGGAAGGCAAAGGACAGAGAACTAGCTGTGGGAGAGAAGGTGCTTCTTCTACTACCCGGCAGCCAGAATAAATTACAAATTGGATGGCAAGGTCCATATACGGTTCTAGAAAAGGTGTCTAGAACAAACTATAAAATTGACAAAAAGGGGAAGGAGAAAGTTTATCATGTAAACCTTTTAAAGGAGTATCTGGACAGACCACTCCAGGAAAGCACCCCCTTACTGACCTTGGCTATCGCAACTCAAATGCAAAAGGAACCACTCACCTCACATGAATACCCATTACATCCTTGTGAAACAGCCACACAGGTAAAAGTCAGTAAGCACCTGACTAAAAATCAGAGGGAGAGAGTTCAACAGGTTCTGGAGGAACATACAGATGTATTAACAGATAAACCAGGACATACAAATTTGCTACAGTATGACATGAAACTGGTAGACTCAAACCCAATCTGTATGAGAGCCTATTCTATTCCGTTCGCGAAGGAGAAGGCATTGAAGGAAGAAATAGATTATTTGTTGAAGGAGGGGATTATTTCACACAGTGAATCTTCGTTTAGCTCCAGTGTAGTTCTGTTGAGAAAACCGTCTGGGGAACACAGACTGTGCATAGATTACAGGAAACTGAATGCTGTCACAGAAGGACAAGTGGATCCATTACCAGACACAAAACAGTTATTTGCCAGATTAAACAAGGCAAAATACTTTTCAAAGGTGGATCTTAGTAAAGGCTATTACCAGATTCCAGTGAAGCCTGAAGTGAGACCTTATTTAGCTTTTAGCACCTCGGAAGGACATTATGAATTCAACATGCTACCATTCGAATTGAAAAATGCTCCGAGTGTATTTTCAAGGATGATGCGCAAATTGTTGGACCCCCTGAATAACCCATGTATCACGAATTTCATGGATGATATTCTCGTCGCCACAGAGACATTTGAAGAACACATTGACTCCCTAAAAATGTAGTTTGATAGGCTTAGGGAGGCGAACTTAACTGCTAGGCCAACAAAATGTTGTTTTGGATGCAAAGAGTTGGAATTCTTGGGACACACTGTATATCAGGGTAACATGGCCCCTGACCTCAAGAACTTGGAAAAACTGCAGAGAGCACCTAGACCACAAACAAAAAAGGATGTGCGATCATTCGTGTCGTTATGTGGATTTTACCAAAAATATATCAAAAATTTTAACTCTATTTGTGCTCCTCTGACTGATCTGACTCGCAAGGGACATCCAGATGAAATAATTTGGACTGCGCAATGTGAATTGGCTTTTCAAGAGTTAAAGGAAAAACTCACTAGCAAGCCTATTCTCAAATTGCCTGATTTGACACAGGACTTCGTGGTGAGAACAGATGCAAGTAATGTAGGCCTTGGGGCGGCTCTGTTGCAAAGGTCATCTTCACCCGATGGGGAACTGAACCCAGTCGCTTATGCAAGCCGCAAATTGAATAAAGCGGAGCAAGGATATTCCACAAGCGAAAAAGAATGTTTAGCGTTAATCTGGGCAATAAAAAAGTTTCAAATCTATCTGTATGGTAGGACTTTTGTGGTCCAGACGGATCATCAGCTCCTAGTGTTCTTATCTCAGGCTAAGCATGAAAATGCTAGATTGCTGAGATGGTCTTTATTATTGCAACCTTATCAGTTTAGTATTGAGTATATCCCGGGGTCATTGAATGTCGGTGCAGATTTCCCCAGTCGGCACCCCTGTGATCAAAATTAGAGTAGTGGCAGGCGTGAGGAGTAATTTTATCTATGTGTATCACTGGTTTTGGAACTTGCCGTAGTGCATGTTCTCAGGTGGGGAGATGTGTGATGAATTTACCATGATACAACGTTAAAATATCTCCAAATATAAGGATAAAATGTAGGGATAAAAATAATGCGTAAGATACTAGGAGACATGCTCGCCCATGCCCGCATTTCCTACAGCCAGTCAAACTAACTTGTAAGACGGTGCAGTCTACCATTGTATTCTAGCTACCGAGAGGAGTGGGCCACCTGAATCCAGCATTAGATCTTCGCAGACAAGATGAGTGATTTAGTGGCCTGCTGAGGATTCACCATACTCCTAAAGAATTTACAAATATTTCCCTCATAAATATACTGACTTTGGGAAAGATACATTTATTAAAGTTCATAAAACAATGGACAAAGCTTGTTCAAGTCACAGAGTGGGTGTGATGACACCACCCCAACAGCATATCCAGTAATAGTTTCCCAGAGACATTAGAAATATAATTAATATTAACTAGTCTGATAAAATACTTGTGTACACACATTCCATTTTATTATGCCATATATTTATGCATTCCATTTATAACTCCATAACATTTCATATGTTCTGACCAACTAAAACATTGGTTCAGAACAAATAAATTTAAAGAAAATTTTAATATTTAAACTAAAATAGCCTGAGTTAGTTCCGTGTGTTATAGAATTTTATTAATATTATTAGACATTAATTATCTGTGTGTGTTTGTATATTTTACTACAACACATTACATTTCAGTACCCTAGACTTTTTAACGTAGCTACATTCATAATAGTAAAAAAAGATATGTTTGAGGTCGTAAGTGGTAGTAAGAAGGGCCTTCTGTAATTCTCATCTACATTTATCTCAGGAGCCTTCACAGCTGACCTCATACATTACACTAGGTAATACAACAACCATACAGTACCATCAAAAACCACTACAAATATTGGGGTCTTGTCCATGGATAATTAGTTTATCATAAATATTGGAATCTCCTGGTGGGAGAATTAAACTAGTGGGGACAAATTGTAAAAATTTAAAAAGTGTCCCTTAAAATAAAAGGGGAAAATAAAAGTTGGTGAATCTTCACAGCCAGTGGTAGTTAGTTAATTAATAAAATAATTAGAATTACCATAGTCATCATTAATTAGAATTACCTGTCATTAGTTAGATTTATCTTGGTCATTGTTATTGTGTATGATGGCTGACCTGGCAAAATTTAGATCAGCTGCTGTGCTAACGGCGAAGGAAATGGGAATGGATGGTCAGGTTTTAATTCAGTATGTAACTGCTGAATGTGACAAGTATATTGAAAGGGAAGATAGGAAGTTAGCTGAAGAGAAGAGGTTACAAATTGAGGCTGATAAAGAACTTAAGAGGCTGCAGATTGAGGCTGACAAAGAGGCAAAAGCATTGGAAGCAGAAGATAAAAGATTGACTGCCGAAAGGGAGGCAGAAGAAAAAAAGGCCGAAAGGGAAGCAGAAGATAGAAGGTTACAAAGGGAGCACGAATTACGACTAAGGGAGCTGGAATTACAAGGCCATGCTCCTGATAATGGTGCCAGCCCTTTTGCCTCAGATGCTACGCCTAGTCAGGGAGCCTCAACCTCAGCTATGGGGTTTCATTTAGACCATTTTGTTGAGAAAGACGATGACATCGAGGGGTACCTCAGTAGATTTGAGTTATTAGCTACTACATATGGGTTAGAGAGAGAGAGAGAGGTGGAGTTTAAAGTTATCACAGGGATTGAGAGGTACTTCTTATGAAGTCTTCGCTAAAATGAACAGAGAAGACCAAGACAATTATGACATGCTAAAGCAGGCTTTGTTATTAAGATACGAAAAAAATGGTGAATTTTACCGTAAGAAATTTAGAAATGCCTAGCTGTTGTCTGGGGAGACATACCACCAATTCTCTGCCAGACTGGAAACCTATTTGGAGAAATGGACTGCTCTGGGGAAGACCCAAGATCTGAAAGAAATGACTATCGTGACAGAAACTCACAGTTCAATGACCAAAAATATAATGAAAGAAAACCGTTTAACCAAGGAAAAAGATGGTGCAAATGGTGTAAAAAAGACAACCATAACACCGAATTTTGTAGAAGGAAACCTTCAAACATTGCTGCAATGAAGTCGGGGACTCAAAGATTAAAGGTTAATCCTAATGGACAGCAGGAACCTTATCACCCCCCAGTTTGTGAGGATATTATTTGTAATGGGGTCACCATAAGGTGCCTTTATGATACAGGTTTGGATTATGATTCAGTTGTGAAGTCTAGCCTAGTGGACCCAAGTCAGTATACCACAGAAACAGTGGAAATACAAGGGGCGACTAAGGACATACCACTCATGACACTTCCCATCGCAAGGATAGCGGTGAAAACTCGCTATGTGGAAGGAGAAATCAGAGCAGCAGTGATAGATGAACCAATCTACCCTCTGATATTGGGGTGTAAGTACGTCTTCTTGGGGAATCCCGAGAGACCTGTGATCATGGCGACAGTGCAGACCAGGTCACAGAAAAAGGAGGAAGAAGGTGAACCTATAAATGCTCATCCAGAGGAGATGAGGAAGGCGCAGGCTGAGGATAGGACACTCAAGCCATGTTTTAAAAAATTGTCCAAATGCCACACACCTCCAAGCAAGGGAGAATACTTTATGAAGAACAAACTATTATACAGGAAGGCCGGAACTGGAACAAATGGTCACAACCAGCTGGTTCTTCCCACTTCATATAGGGATAAAGTGATGGAACTCGGGCATGCGATTCCCTTCAGTGGTCACATGGGGATCAGCGCCACAGGACAGCGTATAGCTTGTCATTACTTCTGGCCAGGGATAACGGAGGATATAAAAAGATATGTCAAATCCTGTCCAGAATGTCAAAGGGTAGCTCCAAAGCATTGGACTGCTCCTGCAACTCTAGGGGAAATGCCCATAGTGGGAACACCTTTTTGAGAGGGTTGCAGTGGATATTGTGGGACCTCTCACTCGGACCAAGAGGAGGAACAGTTACATCCTTACTCTGGTGGACACTTGTTCTATGTGGGGAGAGGCGGTAGCCCTGCCATCAATTGATTCAAAACATGTAGCAGAGGCACTACTTACAATATTCACAAGATTAGGATTCCCGCATCAAATCTTGACTGATAATGGCTCACAGTTCAAGGGGAAACTAACGGAAGAAGTGTTTAAGCTATTTCAAGCCAGACACTTTCATTGTAGTCCGTACCATCCACAAGGGAACGGCCAGGTAGAGAGGTTCAATGGGACTCTCATTTCTATCCTGAGGAAGCTGGCACACGAAAAACCGGATCTGTGGGATCAATTCCTGCCCGCCGCGTTGTTTGCGTATCGGGAGGTACCACATAGTTCAACCGGTATGGCTCCCGCAACTCTGCTATTTGGGAGGCCAATAAAAGGTCCATTGGAAGCTTTATTAAGGACCTGGACAGATGAGAAGGCAGAAGAGATTGTTACCTCATCGTATCAATATGTGAACGAACTGACCACTCGTCTGAAAGCTGGATGGAAACTGGCAAACGATAATTTGAGACAAGCCAGGAAGAAACATGCAGCATATTTTAATAGGAAGGCAAAGGACAGAGAACTAGCTGTGGGAGGGAAGGTGCTTCTTCTACTACCCGGCAGCCAGAATAAATTACAAATTGGATGGCAAGGTCCATATACGGTTCTAGAGAAGGTGTCTAGAACAAACTATAAAATTGACAAAAAAAGGGAAGGAGAAAGTTTATCATGTAAACCTGTTAAAGAAGTATCTGGACAGACCACTCCAGGAAAGCACCCCCTTACTGACCTTGGCTATCGCAACTCAAATGCAAAAGGAACCACTCACCTCACATGAATACCTATTACATCCTTGTGAAACAGCCGCACAGGTAAAAGTCAGTAAGCACCTGACTAAAAATCAGAGGGAGAGAGTTCAACAGGTTCTGGAGGAACATACAGATGTATTAACAGATAAACCAGGACATACAAATTTGCTACAGTATGACATGAAACTGGTAGACTCAAACCCAATCTGTATGAGAGCCTATTCTATTCCGTTCGCGAAGGAGAAGGCATTGAAGGAAGAAATAGATTATTTGTTGAAGGAGGGGATTATTTCACACAGTGAATCTTCGTTTAGCTCCAGTGTAGTTCTGTTGAGGAAACCGTCTGGGGAACACAGACTGTGCATAGATTACAGGAAACTGAATGCTGTCACAGAAGGACAAGTGGATCCATTACCAGACACAAAACAGTTATTTGCCAGATTAAACAAGGCAAAATACTTTTCAAAGGTGGATCTTAGTAAAGGCTATTACCAGATTCCAGTGAAGCCTGAAGTGAGACCTTATTTAGCTTTTAGCACCTCGGAAGGACATTATGAATTCAACATGCTACCATTCGAATTGAAAAAATGCTCCGAGTGTATTTTCAAGGATGATGCGCAAATTGTTGGACCCCCTGAATAACCCATGTATCACGAATTTCATGGATGATATTCTCGTCGCCACAGAGACATTTGAAGAACACATTGAAGCTCTAGAAATGTTATTTAATAGGCTTAGGGAGGCGAACTTAACTGCTAGGCCAACAAAATGTTGTTTTGGATGCAAAGAGTTGGAATTCTTGGGACACACTGTATATCAGGGTAACATGACCCCTGACCTCAAGAACTTGGAAAAACTGCAGAGAGCACCTAGACCACAAACAAAAAAGGATGTGCGATCATTCGTGTCGTTATGTGGATTTTACCAAAAATATATCAAAAATTTTAACTCTATTTGTGCTCCTCTGACTGATCTGACTCGCAAGGGACATCCAGATGAAATAATTTGGACTGCGCAATGTGAATTGGCTTTTCAAGAGTTAAAGGAAAAACTCACTAGCAAGCCTATTCTCAAATTGCCTGATTTGACACAGGACTTCGTGGTGATAACAGATGCAAGTAATGTAGGCCTTGGGGCGGCTCTGTTGCAAAGGTCATCTTCACCCGATGGGGAACTGAACCCAGTCGCTTATGCAAGCCGCAAATTGAATAAAGCGGAGCAAGGATATTCCACAAGCGAAAAAAAGAATGTTTAGCGTTAATCTGGGCAATAAAAAAGTTTCAAATCTATCTGTATGGTAGGACTTTTGTGGTCCAGACGGATCATCAGCCCGTCGGGTTCTTATCTCAGGCTAAGCATGAAAATGCTAGATTGCTGAGGTGGTCTTTATTGCTTCAACCTTATCAGTTTAGTATCCAATATATCCCAGGCAAATTGAATGTCGGTGCAGATTTCCTCAGTCGGCACCCCTGTGATCAAAATTAGAGTAGTAGCAGGCGTGAGGAGTAATTTTATCTATGTGTATCACTGGTTTTGGAGCTTGCCGTAGTGCATGTTCTCAGGTGGGGAGATGTGTGATGAATTTACCATGATACAACGTTAAACTATCTCCAAATATAAGGATAAAATGTTAGGGATAAAAATAATGCGTAAGATACTAGGAGACATGCTCGCCCATGCCCGCATTTCCTACAGCCAGTCAAACTAACTTGTAAGACGGTGCAGTCTACCATTGTATTCTAGCTACCGAGAGGAGTGGGCCACCTGAATCCAGCATTAGATCTTCGCAGACAAGATGAGTGATTTAGTGGCCTGCTGAGGATTCACCATACTCCTAAAGAATTTACAAATATTTCCCTCATAAATATACTGACTTTGGGAAAGATACATTTATTAAAGTTCATAAAACAATGGACAAAGCTTGTTCTAGTCACAGAGTGGGTGTGATGACACCACCCCAACAGCATATCCAGTAATAGTTTCCCAGAGACATTAGAAATATAATTAATATTAACTAGTCTGATAAAATACTTGTGTACACACATTCCATTTTATTATGCCATATATTTATGCATTCCATTTATAACTCCATAACATTTCATATGTTCTGACCAACTAAAACATTGGTTCAGAACAAATAAATTTAAAGAAAATTTTAATATTTAAACTAAAATAGCCTGAGTTAGTTCCGTGTGTTATAGAATTTTATTAATATTATTAGACATTAATTATCTGTGTGTGTTTGTATATTTTACTACAACACATTACATTTCAGTACCCTAGACTTTTTAACGTAGCTACATTCATAATAGTAAAAAAAGATATGTTTGAGGTCGTAAGTGGTAGTAAGAAGGGCCTTCTGTAATTCTCATCTACATTTATCTCAGGAGCCTTCACAGCTGACCTCATACATTACACTAGGTAATACAACAACCATACAGTACCATCAAAAACCACTACAAAATATTGGGGTCTTGTCCATGGATAATTAGTTTATCATAAAATATTGGAATCTCCTGGTGGGAGAATTAAACTAGTGGGGACAAATTGTAAAAATTTAAAAAGTTTCCCTTAAAAATAAAAGGGGAAAATAAAAAGTTGGTGAATCTTCACAGCCAGTGTTAGTTAGTTAATTAATAAAAATAATTAGAATTAACCATAGTCAACATATTAATTAGAATTACCTGTACCATTTTAATTCAGTATGTAACTTCTGAATGTGACAAGGATATTGAAAGGGAAGATAGGAAGTTAGCTGACTTGAGAAGAGGTTTACAAATGGAGGCTGATAAAGAACTTAAGAGGGGGCATGCAGATTTGAGGCTGACAAAGAGGCAAAAGCATTGGAGCAGAAGATAAAAGATTGACTTGCCGAAAGGGAGGCAGAAGATAAAAAGGCCGAAAGGGAGGCAGAAGATAGAAGGTTGCAAAGGGAGCACGAATTACGACTAAGGGAGCTGGAATTACAAGGCCCGGCTCCTGAGAATGGTGCCAGCCCTTTTGCCTCAGATGCTACGCCCAGTCTGGGAGCCTCAAACTCAGCTATGGGGTTTCATTTAGACCATTTTGTTGAAAAAGACGATGACATAGAGGGGTACCTAGGACGTTTTGAGTTATTAGCTACTACATATGGGTTAGAGAGAGAGAGGTGGAGTTAAAGTTATCACAGGGACTGAGAGGTACTTCTTATGAAGTATTTGCCAAAATGAACAGGGAAGACCAAGACAATTATGACATGTTAAAGCAGGCTTTGTTATTAAGGTACGAGAAGAATGGTGAATTTTATCGTAAGAAATTGAGAAATGCCAAACTGTTGTCTGGGGAGACATACCACCAATTCTCTGCCAGACTGGAAACCTATTTGGAGAAATGGACGGCTCTGGGGAAGACCCAAGATCTTAAAGAAATGACTATCGCGACAGAAACTCACAGTTCAATGACCAAAAGTTCAATGAAAGAAAACCGTTGAACCAAGGAAAAAGATGGTGCAAATGGTGCAAGAAGGATAACCATAACACCGAATTTTGTAGAAGGAAACCTTCAAACATTGCTGCAATGAAGTCGGGGACTCAAAGATTAAAGGTTAATCCTAATGGACAGCAGGAACCTTATCACCCCCCAGTTTGTGAGGATATTATTTGTAATGGGGTCACCATAAGGTGCCTTTATGATACAGGTTTGGATTATGATTCAGTTGTGAAGTCTAGCCTAGTGGACCCAAGTCAGTATACCACAGAAACAGTGGAAATACAAGGGGCGACTAAGGACATACCACTCATGACACTTCCCATCGCAAGGATAGCGGTGAAAACTCGCTATGTGGAAGGAGAAATCAGAGCAGCAGTGATAGATGAACCAATCTACCCTCTGATATTGGGGTGTAGATACGTCTTCTTGGGGAATCCCGAGAGACCTGTGATCATGGCGACAGTGCAGACCAGGTCACAGAAAAAGGAGGAAGAAGGTGAACCTATAAATGCTCATCCAGAGGAGATGAGGAAGGCGCAGGCTGAGGATAGGACACTCAAGCCATGTTTTAAAAAATTGCCCAAATGCCACACACCTCCAAGCAAGGGAGAATACTTTATGAAGAACAAACTATTATACAGGAAGGCCGGAACTGGAACAAATGGTCACAACCAGCTGGTTCTTCCCACTTCATATAGGGATAAAGTGATGGAACTCGGGCATGCGATTCCCTTCAGTGGTCACATGGGGATCAGCGCCACAGGACAGCGTATAGCTTGTCATTACTTCTGGCCAGGGATAACGGAGGATATAAAAAGATATGTCAAATCCTGTCCAGAATGTCAAAGGGTAGCTCCAAAGCATTGGACTGCTCCTGCAACTCTAGGGGAAATGCCCATAGTGGGAACACCTTTTGAGAGGGTTGCAGTGGATATTGTGGGACCTCTCACTCGGACCAAGAGGAGGAATAGTTACATCCTTACTCTGGTGGACACTTGTTCTATGTGGGGAGAGGCGGTAGCCCTGCCATCAATTGATTCAAAACATGTAGCAGAGGCACTACTTACAATATTCACAAGATTAGGATTCCCGCATCAAATCTTGACTGATAATGGCTCACAGTTCAAGGGGAAACTAACGGAAGAAGTGTTTAAGCTATTTCAAGCCAGACACTTTCATTGTAGTCCGTACCATCCACAAGGGAACGGCCAGGTAGAGAGGTTCAATGGGACTCTCATTTCTATCCTGAGGAAGCTGGCACACGAAAAACCGGATCTGTGGATCAATTCCTGCCCGCCGCGTTGTTTGCGTATCGGGAGGTACCACATAGTTCAACCGGGATGGCTCCCGCAACTCTGCTATTTGGGAGGCCAATAAAAGGTCCATTGGAAGCTTTATTAAGGACCTGGACAGATGAGAAGGCAGAAGAGATTGTTACCTCATCGCATCAATATGTGAACGAACTGACCACTCGTCTGAAAGCTGGATGGAAACTGGCAAACGATAATTTGAGACAAGCCATGAAGAAACATGCAGCATATTTTAATAGGAAGGCAAAGGACAGAGAACTAGCTGTGGGAGAGAAGGTGCTTCTTCTACGACCCGGCAGCCAGAATAAATTACAAATTGGATGGCAAGGTCCATATACGGTTCTAGAAAAGGTGTCTAGAACAAACTATAAAATTGACAAAAAGGGGAAGGAGAAAGTTTATCATGTAAACCTTTTAAAGGAGTATCTGGACAGACCACTCCAGGAAAGCACCCCCTTACTGACCTTGGCTATCGCAACTCAAATGCAAAAGGAACCACTCACCTCACATGAATACCCATTACATCCTTGTGAAACAGCCGCACAGGTAAAAGTCAGTAAGCACCTGACTAAAAATCAGAGGGAGAGAGTTCAACAGGTTCTGGAGGAACATACAGATGTATTAACAGATAAACCAGGACATACAAATTTGCTACAGTATGACATGAAACTGGTAGACTCAAACCCAATCTGTATGAGAGCCTATTCTATTCCGTTCGCGAAGGAGAAGGCATTGAAGGAAGAAATAGATTATTTGTTGAAGGAGGGGATTATTTCACACAGTGAATCTTCGTTTAGCTCCAGTGTAGTTCTGTTGAGAAAACCGTCTGGGGAACACAGACTGTGCATAGATTACAGGAAACTGAATGCTGTCACAGAAGGACAAGTGGATCCATTACCAGACACAAAACAGTTATTTGCCAGATTAAACAAGGCAAAATACTTTTCAAAGGTGGATCTTAGTAAAGGCTATTACCAGATTCCAGTGAAGCCTGAAGTGAGACCTTATTTAGCTTTTAGCACCTCGGAAGGACATTATGAATTCAACATGCTACCATTCGAATTGAAAAATGCTCCGAGTGTATTTTCAAGGATGATGCGCAAATTGTTTGATCCCCTAAATAACCCATGTATCACGAATTTCATGGATGATATTCTCGTCGCCACAGAGACATTTGAAGAACACATTGACTCCCTAAAAATGTAGTTTGATAGGCTTAGGGAGGCGAACTTAACTGCTAGGCCAACAAAATGTTGTTTTGGATGCAAAGAGTTGGAATTCTTGGGACACACTGTATATCAGGGTAACATGGCCCCTGACCTCAAGAACTTGGAAAAACTGCAGAGAGCACCTAGACCACAAACAAAAAAGGATGTGCGATCATTCGTGTCGTTATGTGGATTTTACCAAAAATATATCAAAAATTTTAACTCTATTTGTGCTCCTCTGACTGATCTGACTCGCAAGGGACATCCAGATGAAATAATTTGGACTGCGCAATGTGAATTGGCTTTTCAAGAGTTAAAGGAAAAACTCACTAGCAAGCCTATTCTCAAATTGCCTGATTTGACACAGGACTTCGTGGTGAGAACAGATGCAAGTAATGTAGGCCTTGGGGCGGCTCTGTTGCAAAGGTCATCTTCACCCGATGGGGAACTGAACCCAGTCGCTTATGCAAGCCGCAAATTGAATAAAGCGGAGCAAGGATATCCCACAAGCGAAAAAGAATGTTTAGCGTTAATCTGGGCAATAAAAAAGTTTCAAATCTATCTGTATGGTAGGACTTTTGTGGTCCAGACGGATCATCAGCTCCTAGTGTTCTTATCTCAGGCTAAGCATGAAAATGCTAGATTGCTGAGATGGTCTTTATTATTGCAACCTTATCAGTTTAGTATTGAGTATATCCCGGGGTCATTGAATGTCGGTGCAGATTTCCCCAGTCGGCACCCCTGTGATCAAAATTAGAGTAGTGGCAGGCGTGAGGAGTAATTTTATCTATGTGTATCACTGGTTTTGGAACTTGCCGTAGTGCATGTTCTCAGGTGGGGAGATGTGTGATGAATTTACCATGATACAACGTTAAAATATCTCCAAATATAAGGATAAAATGTAGGGATAAAAATAATGCGTAAGATACTAGGAGACATGCTCGCCCATGCCCGCATTTCCTACAGCCAGTCAAACTAACTTGTAAGACGGTGCAGTCTACCATTGTATTCTAGCTACCGAGAGGAGTGGGCCACCTGAATCCAGCATTAGATCTTCGCAGACAAGATGAGTGATTTAGTGGCCTGCTGAGGATTCACCATACTCCTAAAGAATTTACAAATATTTCCCTCATAAATATACTGACTTTGGGAAAGATACATTTATTAAAGTTCATAAAACAATGGACAAAGCTTGTTCAAGTCACAGAGTGGGTGTGATGACACCACCCCAACAGCATATCCAGTAATAGTTTCCCAGAGACATTAGAAATATAATTAATATTAACTAGTCTGATAAAATACTTGTGTACACACATTCCATTTTATTATGCCATATATTTATGCATTCCATTTATAACTCCATAACATTTCATATGTTCTGACCAACTAAAACATTGGTTCAGAACAAATAAATTTAAAGAAAATTTTAATATTTAAACTAAAATAGCCTGAGTTAGTTCCGTGTGTTATAGAATTTTATTAATATTATTAGACATTAATTATCTGTGTGTGTTTGTATATTTTACTACAACACATTACATTTCAGTACCCTAGACTTTTTAACGTAGCTACATTCATAATAGTAAAAAAAGATATGTTTGAGGTCGTAAGTGGTAGTAAGAAGGGCCTTCTGTAATTCTCATCTACATTTATCTCAGGAGCCTTCACAGCTGACCTCATACATTACACTAGGTAATACAACAACCATACAGTACCATCAAAAACCACTACAAATATTGGGGTCTTGTCCATGGATAATTAGTTTATCATAAATATTGGAATCTCCTGGTGGGAGAATTAAACTAGTGGGGACAAATTGTAAAAATTTAAAAAGTGTCCCTAAAATATAAAGGGAAAATAAAAGTTGGTGAATCTTCACAGCCAGTGGTAGTTAGTTAATTAATTAAATAATTAGAATTACCATAGTCACCATTAATTAGAATTACCTGTCATTAGTTAGATTTATCTTGGTCATTGTTATTGTGTAAAGAGGATGCAGATCGAGGCTGACAAAGAGGCAAAAGCATTGGAAGCAGAAGATAAAAGATTGACTGCCGAAAGGGAGGCAGAAGAAAAAAAGGCCGAAAGGGAAGCAGAAGATAGAAGGTTGCAAAGGGAGCACGAATTACGACTAAGGGAGCTGGAATTACAAGGCCATGCTCCTGAAAATGGTGCCAGCCCTTTTGCCTCAGATGCTACGCCTAGTCAGGGAGCCTCAACCTCAGCTATGGGGTTTCATTTAGACCATTTTGTTGAGAAAGACGATGACATCGAGGGGTACCTCAGTAGATTTGAGTTATTAGCTACTACATATGGGTTAGAGAGAGAGAGAGAGGTGGAGTTTAAAGTTATCACAGGGATTGAGAGGTACTTCTTATGAAGTCTTCGCTAAAATGAACAGAGAAGACCAAGACAATTATGACATGCTAAAGCAGGCTTTGTTATTAAGATACGAAAAAAATGGTGAATTTTACCGTAAGAAATTTAGAAATGCCTAGCTGTTGTCTGGGGAGACATACCACCAATTCTCTGCCAGACTGGAAACCTATTTGGAGAAATGGACTGCTCTGGGGAAGACCCAAGATCTTAAAGAAATGACTATCGTGATAGAAACTCACAGTTCAATGACCAAAAATATAATGAAAGAAAACCGTTAAACCAAGGAAAAAGATGGTGCAAATGGTGTAAGAAAGACAACCATAACACCGAATTTTGTAGAAGGAAACCTTCAAACATTGCTGCAATGAAGTCGGGGACTCAAAGATTAAAGGTTAATCCTAATGGACAGCAGGAACCTTATCACCCCCCAGTTTGTGAGGATGTTATTTGTAATGGGGTCACCATAAGGTGCCTTTATGATACAGGTTTGGATTATGATTCAGTTGTGAAGTCTAGCCTAGTGGACCCAAGTCAGTATACCACAGAAACAGTGGAAATACAAGGGGCGACTAAGGACATACCACTCATGACACTTCCCATCGCAAGGATAGCGGTGAAAACTCGCTATGTGGAAGGAGAAATCAGAGCAGCAGTGATAGATGAACCAATCTACCCTCTGATATTGGGGTGTAAGTACGTCTTCTTGGGGAATCCCGAGAGACCTGTGATCATGGCGACAGTGCAGACCAGGTCACAGAAAAAGGAGGAAGAAGGTGAACCTATAAATGCTCATCCAGAGGAGATGAGGAAGGCGCAGGCTGAGGATAGGACACTCAAGCCATGTTTTAAAAAATTGTCCAAATGCCACACACCTCCAAGCAAGGGAGAATACTTTATGAAGAACAAACTATTATACAGGAAGGCCGGAACTGGAACAAATGGTCACAACCAGCTGGTTCTTCCCACTTCATATAGGGATAAAGTGATGGAACTCGGGCATGCGATTCCCTTCAGTGGTCACATGGGGATCAGCGCCACAGGACAGCGTATAGCTTGTCATTACTTCTGGCCAGGGATAACGGAGGATATAAAAAGATATGTCAAATCCTGTCCAGAATGTCAAAGGGTAGCTCCAAAGCATTGGACTGCTCCTGCAACTCTAGGGAAATGCCCATAGTGGGAACACCTTTTGAGAGGGTTGCAGTGGATATTGTGGGACCTCTCACTCGGACCAAGAGGAGGAACAGTTACATCCTTACTCTGGTGGACACTTGTTCTATGTGGGGAGAGGCGGTAGCCCTGCCATCAATTGATTCAAAACATGTAGCAGAGGCACTACTTACAATATTCACAAGATTAGGATTCCCGCATCAAATCTTGACTGATAATGGCTCTCAGTTCAAGGGGAAACTAACGGAAGAAGTGTTTAAGCTATTTCAAGCCAGACACTTTCATTGTAGTCCGTACCATCCACAAGGGAACGGCCAGGTAGAGAGGTTCAATGGGACTCTCATTTCTATCCTGAGGAAGCTGGCACACGAAAAACCGGATCTGTGGGATCAATTCCTGCCCGCCGCGTTGTTACCACATAGTTCAACCGGTATGGCTCCCGCAACTCTGCTATTTGGGAGGCCAATAAAAGGTCCATTGGAAGCTTTATTAAGGACCTGGACAGATGAGAAGGCAGAAGAGATTGTTACCTCATCGTATCAATATGTGAACGAACTGACCACTCGTCTGAAAGCTGGATGGAAACTGGCAAACGATAATTTGAGACAAGCCAGGAAGAAACATGCAGCATATTTTAATAGGAAGGCAAAGGACAGAGAACTAGCTGTGGGAGGGAAGGTGCTTCTTCTACTACCCGGCAGCCAGAATAAATTACAAATTGGATGGCAAGGTCCATATACGGTTCTAGAAAAGGTGTCTAGAACAAACTATAAAATTGACAAAAAGGGGAAGGAGAAAGTTTATCATGTAAACCTTTTAAAGGAGTATCTGGACAGACCACTCCAGGAAAGCACCCCCTTACTGACCTTGGCTATCGCAACTCAAATGCAAAAGGAACCACTCACCTCACATGAATACCTATTACATCCTTGTGAAACAGCCGCACAGGTAAAAGTCAGTAAGCACCTGACTAAAAATCAGAGGGAGAGAGTTCAACAGGTTCTGGAGGAACATACAGATGTATTAACAGATAAACCAGGACATACAAATTTGCTACAGTATGACATGAAACTGGTAGACTCAAACCCAATCTGTATGAGAGCCTATTCTATTCCGTTCGCGAAGGAGAAGGCATTGAAGGAAGAAATAGATTATTTGTTGAAGGAGGGGATTATTTCACACAGTGAATCTTCGTTTAGCTCCAGTGTAGTTCTGTTGAGGAAACCGTCTGGGGAACACAGACTGTGCATAGATTACAGGAAACTGAATGCTGTCACAGAAGGACAAGTGGATCCATTACCAGACACAAAACAGTTATTTGCCAGATTAAACAAGGCAAAATACTTTTCAAAGGTGGATCTTAGTAAAGGCTATTACCAGATTCCAGTGAAGCCTGAAGTGAGACCTTATTTAGCTTTTAGCACCTCGGAAGGACATTATGAATTCAACATGCTACCATTCGAATTGAAAAATGCTCCGAGTGTATTTTCAAGGATGATGCGCAAATTGTTGGACCCCCTGAATAACCCATGTATCACGAATTTCATGGATGATATTCTCGTCGCCACAGAGACATTTGAAGAACACATTGAAGCTCTAGAAATGTTATTTAATAGGCTTAGGGAGGCGAACTTAACTGCTAGGCCAACAAAATGTTGTTTTGGATGCAAAGAGTTGGAATTCTTGGGACACACTGTATATCAGGGTAACATGACCCCTGACCTCAAGAACTTGGAAAAACTGCAGAGAGCACCTAGACCACAAACAAAAAAGGATGTGCGATCATTCGTGTCGTTATGTGGATTTTACCAAAAATATATCAAAAATTTTAACTCTATTTGTGCTCCTCTGACTGATCTGACTCGCAAGGGACATCCAGATGAAATAATTTGGACTGCGCAATGTGAATTGGCTTTTCAAGAGTTAAAGGAAAAACTCACTAGCAAGCCTATTCTCAAATTGCCTGATTTGACACAGGACTTCGTGGTGATAACAGATGCAAGTAATGTAGGCCTTGGGGCGGCTCTGTTGCAAAGGTCATCTTCACCCGATGGGGAACTGAACCCAGTCGCTTATGCAAGCCGCAAATTGAATAAAGCGGAGCAAGGATATTCCACAAGCGAAAAAGAATGTTTAGCGTTAATCTGGGCAATAAAAAAGTTTCAAATCTATTTGTATGGTAGGACTTTTGTGGTCCAGACGGATCATCAGCCCCTAGTGTTCTTATCTCAGGCTAAGCATGAAAATGCTAGATTGCTGAGATGGTCTTTATTATTGCAACCTTATCAGTTTAGTATTGAGTATATCCCGGGGTCATTGAATGTCGGTGCAGATTTCCCCAGTCGGCACCCCAGTGATCAAAATTAGAGTAGTAGCAGGCGTCAGGAGTAATTTTATCTATGTGTATCACTGGTTTTGGAACTTGCCGTAGTGCATGTTCTCAGGTGGGGAGATGTGTGATGAATTTACCATGATACAACGTTAAAATATCTCCAAATATAAGGATAAAATGTAGGGATAAAAATAATGCGTAAGATACTAGGAGACATGCTCGCCCATGCCCGCATTTCCTACAGCCAGTCAAACTAACTTGTAAGACGGTGCAGTCTACCATTGTATTCTAGCTACCGAGAGGAGTGGGCCACCTGAATCCAGCATTAGATCTTCGCAGACAAGATGAGTGATTTAGTGGCCTGCTGAGGATTCACCATACTCCTAAAGAATTTACAAATATTTCCCTCATAAATATACTGACTTTGGGAAAGATACATTTATTAAAGTTCATAAAACAATGGACAAAGCTTGTTCTAGTCACAGAGTGGGTGTGATGACACCACTCCAACAGCATATCCAGTAATAGTTTCCCAGAGACATTAGAAATATAATTAATATTAACTAGTCTGATAAAATACTTGTGTACACACATTCCATTTTATTATGCCATATATTTATGCATTCCATTTATAACTCCATAACATTTCATATGTTCTGACCAACTAAAACATTGGTTCAGAACAAATAAATTTAAAGAAAATTTTAATATTTAAACTAAAATAGCCTGAGTTAGTTCCGTGTGTTATAGAATTTTATTAATATTATTAGACATTAATTATCTGTGTGTGTTTGTATATTTTACTACAACACATTACATTTCAGTACCCTAGACTTTTTAACGTAGCTACATTCATAATAGTAAAAAAAGATATGTTTGAGGTCGTAAGTGGTAGTAAGAAGGGCCTTCTGTAATTCTCATCTACATTTATCTCAGGAGCCTTCACAGCTGACCTCATACATTACACTAGGTAATACAACAACCATACAGTACCATCAAAAGCACTACATAGACAAGCAACTGAGAGATGAAAAAAGCAGGTTTTCGGCAAACTGGATCATGTAGAAAACAGATAGCCACATTGAGAATAATAGTGGAACTAATTCTCTTATGGAGCTCACCTCTTTACATTGGATTTGAGGACTATGAAAAGGCATTTGACAAAGTTCGTTGACTGAGTGAAACATTTAACTTTTTTTGAAGACGAGAACGGATGAATGACGGGGTTTCTTGTTAACATTACAAAACGTCTTGCAGACTTGAATGTAACATTACAAGGGAAGGATGAGCTTGTTAATAAACTCTTTGAACATATTTAGGCATTCATCCAAAAACTAGAATTGACCTATGGGCAGATGACTGTGAAGAAACTTTCACTGTTTCATCTACCCACACAAAGCGACTAATATGAGGTTACGTGAAACTAATTGACACAGAAAGCACCGCTGTAACATCACGTGAATGCTTGATGCAGGCCCAGGCAGGATGAACCTTAGTGACGGCTCCACGCATAATAAGGAACGCAAAGGAAAATCATAATCCTGTCATGCGCATACCTTCAAAAAATTCATGCTAGATGTTCCTGTCCTTTGCCATCCGTTCAAGGACTTTTCCTGCCTTACGCATTTCTTTCACGTCGGTGTCAAACTCCCTTCTACTGCATGTTTTTCTTTTTATTGAAAATAAATGGGACGAGGACAAAATAGCATCAGTGGAGCTTCGTTTGCTTCTGCTCATCCATCATGTCAACAGAAGTCCTCCCATGCCTAATTCCCGTTCATAATTAGGGTATCTTGTTTCGCTTTACTTTCCGTTTAGTGTTGTATTTCCGTCAGGATGTTATGTACAGTTGAATGTTTTTGCTGTAAAGTTATTTACACCATAATTTGCAGTTTGTTTATTTCTTGATGTCTTGCAGTTTAATTTTTTTGTTTGTTTGGGAGTTTTCAAATTTTTATTTTTTAATTCTTTTGTTCATTCAATTTTGCTTCTTTTTTTCTTTATTAGTATTACGTTGAAATGCCTCCTTGTTTTTAATTGAGGTTTAAATTGTTTCTTTTGATCTGTGTGTTTTACTAGTTTGTGCGTATAAATATTAGATATTTTTGAAACTATAGTTATATACCGTAAATGTTTATTTATTCCTTTATTTATTTATTGTGTTTTCGTCTTGAAAAGCATTACTAGTAATGTTCTCAATTATTATTTTAGTATCACCGTGATTGTGACCGCGCTACATACTGATTATGGGTCCGTGGGTAAGTCGTTATTGATCGGATCACTTCTGTGTAAATACTGTGTGACACTTTGCAGATACAGTATTGCTTCTTACTAATGTGACAGGTTAGTTTACTAGCCGTCCGCTAGAGATGTTTATTCTTGTAGAGGTATAACAGGTTCGTTCGTCTCTCGATAGTTGTTATGGTGTGCTATAGTGGTGTACTAATTAATAGAGCTGTAACTTTGAACTCAACTTGACAAAATCTGCATAATTCAGCCAAGTCAAATAACAAAGTTTATTTACATAAAATATAATGAACAAATGCAGCTGGTATCAGATCAATTTCTTTCATTTCAAGGTGGTTTCTGTATGTATCAGTATTTTTTCAGTCTCTCTCCGTAAGCGTGTGAGATACAAAAAAATCCCGTGTAGTTCATGACCTAGGTTACTTTCACCTTCTTTTCCATAACTTTCAGTAAAAGTAATTGAGCCTCTGTTTTCTTACTTAAATGTAATATTTCTCCAGCTTCTGACCTTTCAACTGATTTATAGCAGTTCTTCGGTTTCTTCCCTTAACAAAATAAATTCTAGCTGGGGACTGAAATAAAATGGAGATGTACTTACTTCAGTTACTACCTTACTCAGTCTTTGCTCCTAGTTCAGAATATAGCGACTGCCGTTATTCTGTTCTATGAATGATAGCATTAAACTTTAACACAACCTAACTTCATTTTGAAGAACTTCAAGAATCAAAACTTAGAAATGCCTTGGTTGTTCTGCGTAGATGAAACCGCTCAAACATGGATTCTCAACAACCCACAGGTACAGACACAGCCTTCGCCGAGGCCTTCTCTCCGGAACTCTCCTTAAGATTTTTAACTTTTAGTTAGCTCGACGGTGTTGTGAGTTCTTGTCACCGTCGATGGTTTCGTTTGGTGCTACTAAAATGTTTGAACTTATTTCATTGGACACGGATAATGCTGGGGTAGTAGGCCTTACTGTCACATGATGATTATTATTATTATTACTACTTCGTGGATAAGGCCTTTGGGTATCCTGCAGTCAGTGTTTATGACGCTAAGGTACCATGAGCTCTAGATACAATCATTTTTACGCAGGAGTTCCCTGACACGTGACAATTATTCTAAGGGTTCTTGCAGGATAAAAAAGTTTCAGAAAGGCTGTGGGTGAGAGTGTCATCGGGATAAAGGTCAAGGAAGCTCCATAGAAGATATTGTCGTAGGGAAATGAAGTGTTAGAGACCTTCCTAAACTAGGTCCAGCATCGTGAATAGGGTGACCAGTTCCCTTCCTTGCTGCCTTTTCCTTCCCCATTGTATTCCTGGCAGCAGGGTTCCTTTGTCATATAGTTTCTTGTACCCAGACAGAGACGCCACAATAATGTATTTAAAGATACTTTCAGTTCTAATTTAATTTGGCACTTTCTTGTTGGTTCTTTCACAACTGTGTGAGCATGTCTACTTTTATCACTATGTGTCTGTGTGGTCTTTCACGCCTTTGGCACAGTATGTTACTCGACTCTGTGTCTCAGATCTCCCTAACTCTTCTCTTACATGGCTGGTTCTTACTGTAGCTTATTTGGCTAACTGTACCTTATTTAACTGCCTGATCTGCTAATCGGTTTCCAGAAATTCCTATGTGTGCTGGAACCCAAGCGGTCATCAAAAAGTTATCTCCGCTTGGTAAAGTTGTATTGATTAGCATGATCTCTTTTCTCTGACTGCAGGCGTTCCAATTCCTGCAGGGATAACAGCGATTCAGTGAAGATAGTAATTTACTCGAAAGATTATTTGTAATTATTTCGAGCGCTTTTAATGCGGCTTCATTCCAGCTGCGCAAATGGAAGTATCCTCTGTGATGCTGCAACTTTTGTTGATTCCCCAGTTTGGTATTCCTACTCGTGCATTTAACTGCAGATTGTCGATCTTGGATCGTCTTCAGGTTTACATCTTAGTTTTAGCTTAGCTTGTTTTATTTTGTGAGGTTTTTCCTTGGTCTCCTCTCTCTCTCTCTCTCTCTCTCTCTCTCTCTCTCTCTCTCTCTCTCTCTCTCTCTCTCTCTCTCTCTCTCTCTCTCTCTCTCTCTCTCTCTCTCTCTCTCTCTCTATCTATCTCTCTCTCTCTCCTCTCTCTCTCTATCTCTCTCTCTCTGTCTCTCTCTCTCTCTCTCTCTCTCATTCTCTTACCCTGAATATTCAAGAATAAAGACTGTCTTGCAATGCTATCAGCTGGTTTGCTCATTGCACGCTTTATTCAGCGCATGTATCTTGTCTTCACATCAAAAGTACACAACCATAAATACATGCTTCAGAAACTGATGGCTGCATGCAACATGAGAATATAATGTCAAGGCCACTGACCCAGATTAAATGATACAAAAGATTTATGCTACACTTGGGATTTTTGAAAATAAATTGTTGCTAGAAATTTTAAATTACATTTACCGCGGAGAAACGTGGCTCATGATGAATGAGAATTAATAATTCAATGGTCAACAAAAAGACATTTCAAAAGCATTGCAATCGGCGACAGGTTCGGATTTATATTTTGAACAATCAATTCTAACTACATTTTGACTTCTATCTCTGTTTGTCTTGTCCGTCATTCTGTCTGTTTGTTTTTCTGTCTGTCTTTCTGTCTGTCTTTCTGTCTGACTTTCTGTCTGTCTATCTGTCTGTCTGTCTATATCTGCGAAAGGAAGTGAGAGTTATAAGTTAAAATATGTACATCATGACGTTATATAAGTATGTGTCCATTTAATCATCAAATACAAAACAAAAAACATATACATCACAGGCACGTCAATTTATATCTCAGATATGTCAGTTTGTACTGTACAAGAAATATACGTCAATGTATAAAGCATGTACACATCAATTTTAACCCGAAGTACGCATAGTTTATACATCTTTTTTTTTTTTTTTTTCGTACGCCCGCTAATACTCGAGGCGAAATCTCAGGTTAGTATTAATGTCTAACCTGACATTGATTTTACGTGAGTATCCCTTTTTTCTTGTACAGCGACAGGTGTCCCTCGCCATTCAGGCAGATACTCGCCGATTTCGGAGGTAATACATCTTATTTTTCATCAATACATACAATAGTGTACATACCAAATACACATGAGTTTACAACTTCATTTATTTATAATACACATCAATTTATACACCAAATACATCAGTATATTTCTGCTGCAAAACATACATCAATTTATACACCAAATACAAAGATACATTTCTGCTATAAAACATACATCAATTTATAAAATGAATTCGCATCAATTTATACAAAAAACACACATATTTTTATGAAACAAACATACGTCAATTTATTGCAACAGAGGCACATCCGTTTGTTCAACAAACACACATAAAACTGATACAACAAATACACGATTATTTATACAACAAATGTACTTTAGTTCATAAAGCGCGCACAAACACAAAGATGTTGGTTAAAATAACAAATACAGATTGTCGTACATTTTTAAAGATAGGTCAGAAGATATTTATGGTCCCGTCTGAGCAGAGGTGATAGTGGTAAATAAGTGAGGTTAAAGGTATAGAAAATAGATTTCACGAGTGAATAGTTTAAGAGTAGAATCTGTCTCTGGATTGAGAAGATACTCTAGTTCAGCCTATCTTTACGACTGTAATTTATTATAAGACAATCATACTCTCCATACATGTAACAGATACGTTTAACCACTCACACACACAAATATGTGACTACAAGACACACAACCGTGAAAAACTATGGTTACTGGGTATGGGTCTGACCAACACACAAAGTTTAGTTAGTTTGTTGTTTATTATCATTTAAACTTCACAACATCGAATATCAAAAAATCAAAATTACGTACATAGAGAATTAACAGAATGCGTATGCCCTCCCCTCGGTGAGATGATAACAACCCAACCAAGCTAATAACCCCAAAGGTCAAAAAGGTTAGCAATAGGTTACGGTATATAGACAGTAAAGTGAGCAAATCTCCTAATACGTGCTACCCCGTAAAGTAAACAATTGTTAAAGCCAAAAAAGATAGTTTGGTACAAGCTACATTAACAAGAAAATATTCAATCTCTCTCTCTTTCTCTCTCTCTCTCTCTCTCTCTCTCTCTCTTACATGGCCACGTTCTCTCTGTCCTTACCTAATCGGGTGTCATTTCCAGTCATGTATAATTATCCTGGATATAGTTATCGATATTGCTAATGTCAAGTTTCAGTGGCAAACTTGGCCCCAGTCCAGCCTTAACAGTAACTTTATAAAGGTGGACGCCACGTTTGGTGAGGTAATCCTGGATCGATATTGTCACCTTGACTAGTTAATGCTAGAAGAATCGAGAAATAGTGTTCGCTGCAAGGAATGGAAAACGAATACTTTTGGTATTTGGACACAGCTAGTTGCTACAAATTGTTACTGATGTTGGCATGCGATTGATTAGATAGATCCTACCGGCTAACTCTGGTTGGTGCCGATTCTGAAATAGTGTGACTCGTCTCGATAAATATCCTCTTGGAATAAAACGATTATCAGAAGTCGGGAGAACAGTTATTGTTATTTCACCACAATGGGCTGATAAAATGCAAGAAAATATAGCTGGGTATTTGGTAAGTCCTGTTAAAATTTTAATTATTAAAAGGTTCGTTCGTCTCTGTGGCCCGTCCTGTTCACAACTGAAACTTGGAGACGCGTCAGCCAACAGAAGACAACTTTACTTCCACTCAGTAAAAAACTCGAGATACGGCATAGGATATTAGTCTATGTAGCCGTTTCCGGTCTGCGAATTTTCCTGTTTCTCGAGATCAAAGAGATTCCTTTCCCTGAATGTATTGACATCACAGGATTTGCTCCCGTCGTAGAGAAACTTTAAAAACTGTTACCTTCCACGTGATTTGCACGTGCTATCTGCCAGTTATCATAATATTGACAAATCAGCTCGCTTGAGAAACTCAGGTAAACAAACGTGATTCGCTCCCCTGAATGAACGACAGTTTGCGGAGTTTGGAAACAAGCTCGCAAGCTTGTTTGGCATGGTCAAGTAAACAAAAAGAGGCGTGTTTTAAAATGTGTCATTCAGTCAGAATTTGCGTGGTTTGGCATTAGCACATGGTAGGCATTAAATAGGAAAGCAAAGGCTGTCAGATTACTGTATCACTATTTACATTTCCACGTCACACAGATCAATATATACAAAATACTTACTTAGTCGTTCCCCTTCTACCGTGAGGTGTAGAGGTTTGGAAGAGAGAGCGCCAGACTATCCTATCGGCTGTCTTCCTCCTGGCTTGGTTCCATTCTAGTCCTCGGTCCTTCAAAGATTGTCTAATGTTGTCCTCCCAGCGGACTCTGGGTCGTCCTGGGGGTCTGGATCCCTGGCTCTTTGCTTCCCATGCTTGTCGTGGTAGCCGATCTTCTCCATTCTGCAGACATGGCCAAACCATCTTAGTTGGGACTGTTCTACTTGGGTCTGCAGGGGGTGGCATTTTAGGCCTTGACGTATCGTCTGGTTGCGGACCATGTCTCTTCTTGTTACTTCAACCACCTTCCTCAGATACCTCATTTCTGAGGTTTGGATCTGGCTTTTGGGGGTTATAGTCATTGCCCATGACTCGCATCCATATGTCAAGACTGAGACATAGGTGGAGCGGTATACAGCCATCTTCGTTTTCTTACCAACCTCTCTCTTGCTGAGGAATCCTCGATTTATGGCCTGAAGAAGTCTCCCACCTACTGCTTTTCAAGTGGCCAACTCTTCTTTGATGCCTCCCTTTCGGTCTATAATAGCTCCGAGATATTTAAAGTGGTCGACCTGCTCCAGGACCTGTTCTCCCAGCTTAATCTGATGTCTTCTTTCTTCTCGTGATATCACCATGGATTTTGTTTTAGAGCTACTTATAACCATCTCTCTCTTCTCCAGCTCTTCCTTCCAGACTTGCAGGTTGGATTGGAGATGTGCCTCTTATTTAGCAATCAGGGCAACATCATCAGCAAATGCCAGCTCTGAAATACATACCTGTCTCATGTTCCAGTATCCCACTGAATATTTCTTGTTCTCTCCTTACATGACTTGATAACATCGTCCATGAGGAGTATGAAAAGATAAGGTGACAGGATATCACCTTGTCTTACACCAGTGGTGGTCCTGAACTCTTCTGACTTATGGTTTGCTGTCCTCACATAATTCCTGCAAGACTTGTAGAAGCTCTGTATAGCATGAATCAGAGGTGCTGTAATGTTCTTCCTTGCCAAACAGTCCCAAAGTTTGCTCCAGGGGACCCTGTCAAACTCCTTTTCCAGATCTATGAAACAAAGATAGATCTCACTCTTATACTCAAGGGCCTTTTCACTCAGCTGTCTGAGTGTGAAGATTAGGTCTTGAGTACTTCGGTTTGCTCGGAATCCGCACTGCACCTCATCCAACTGTGGCTCAGCTAGGCGTCGGAGTCTCTGCTCTAGGATTCTATAGTAGATTTTACCAGGGACACTCAGAAGGGATATACCTCTATGGTTTCCACATTGTCGATTGTCACCCTTTTTGAAAATTGGTGTTATGATGGCAATCTCCCAATCCTTTGGTATGGTCTTGTTGCACCATGCTGCCTGTAGGACCTTTAAGAGTAATAGGTCGCCTGATGCTCCCATGTACTTAACCATTTCTGGTGTTATACCATCATGCCCTGCTGCTTTGCCCATCTTGATTTTCTCCAGTGCTGCCTTCAGTTCTTCCATCTTTATGTCATCTTCACCATCATTGGTTTTCTCTTCTGTGCTAGTGGTTATCATTTCTGATGCTTGACCTTGCTCACCATCAAGGAGGACTGAGAAATATTCTTTCCATCTTTCCATTACTTCCTTCGGGGCAGTAAGCAATTTGCCTTGCTTGTCCTTTATAAATTTGAGAGGGCATTGTTTTTCCTTCCTCGTGTTCTTTAGGGTCTTATAGAACAATTTCTGGTTTTCTTGCGCATCTTTTTCTAGCTTTTCTCCAAATTCTTCCCAGGACTTCTGTTTTGCTGCTAGCACTTTGTTCTTTGCTTCTGTTCTGAGTATCATATATTCTCTATATTTCTCTATTTTTCCTGCTGTGTTTTTAGCTCCTAAGTATTGTTTCCATGCCATTTTCTTCTCTCTTATTTTCTCTTTGACTTCCTCTGTCCACCAAGGTGTCCTCTTTCTCTTGTTCCCAAGTCATACTTCACCACATGCTTCTGCAGCAGCTGTCTTGATGATTTCCTTGAATTTAAGCCAGAGGGTTTCCAAGCCTCAGGTTGTTGTTCTGTTTCTCACCGCTGTAGCAATAAGCCCCTGATATCTGGTCTTAATTTCTGGCTCTCTCAGCTTGTAGGTCTTAATGCTCATTTCTTCCGTTCGTTTACTTGGTTTCTTGCGTGATGCTGGGCAGTTCCTAGGCTGAGCAACTCTTTCGGTTGTTCTTTTGATTGTAAGCAGGTAGTGATCACTTCGAATCTCTGGCCCCCTCCAGACTCTAGCATCCCGGACATATTTGAATGAGCTCCTCCTAACAATGGCATAGTCGATCACTGACTTCTGATTCTTTGTTGGTTCACACCTAGTGTATGCATGTATGCGCTTATGGGGGAACTTTGTGTTGGTAATGATCAGATTCTGCTCACTGCAGAATCTGAGGAGTCGCTTTCCATTGTCATTGAGAGTATCTTCTCCATATCTTCCAATAACTCCACCCCATCTAGCATGGTCATTTCCAACTCTGGCATTGAAATCTCCGAGCATGATAATTTCATCTAGGCAGTCATCCACTGTCCTTTGAAGCAGCTCGAAGAATTCCTCCTTCACCTCTGCTCTCTCATCCTCATTTGGCCCATATACTATGACCAGGTTGACTATGGTATCTCCTTCTTTTAATTTTACAACCATAATGCGCTCCGAGACAAAGTTCCATCCCTTGATACTATCTTTCTGGTTTTTGGCCACAATGCAACCCACGCCCCCTTTAGCTCTTTCAGATGTGGGTACACCACTGTATAGCAGCGTGTTGCCATCGAGATCCATGACTCCTTGTCCCTTTTTCTTTGTTTCGGTAATAGCCAGGATTTCTAGTTTTGCTTTCCTCATCTCTTCCATCAGCTCCTCTTCTTTCCCATTTCTTCTTCTTCTTCTTCCTCGTTCGCCTTCAGACTTCCACATTTATGACTCTAATAAAGGCAGCAGTCAACTCAAGGTTCCCGACATCTCCAAACAGTTTTTCGTTGACAGAAGTGGGTTGTTGCCATATGCTACCCCGTTCATTACTGTAGGTTGGGCAGTACTGCAGCAGGTGTTCGACTGTCATCGGGCTGGTACCGCAGGTGCAGATATCTGTTGCACCAATTTTGTATTTGTGGTACAGATGGTATCTCAATCTGTTGTGCCCAGTGCGCAGTCGAAAAATGATGACCTGTTCTTTTCTGGATAGTTGATGATATGCGTCATTTTTCAAATGTCCCGGGTGCTCTCTTTCCCATTTGGACTTGAATGTAGCCTTTATAGTGGTCTTTGCCGTTGCGTAAGTTGTCTCTATATCATTTTGCTGTAAGGCACCTCCTTCTTTAGCAAGTCTATCTGCCTCTTCATTTCCTGGTATGTTGCAATGGGCTGGTATCCACTGGATAGTGCACTTCTTGAAGCATTCGGCCAGTCTTTCAAGGGAGATTATCAGATCTTTCAATCCTTTAGTTTGGTGGCTCTTCAGCGCTGATATTATTGAGAGGGCATCTGAAAAGATTACTATCTGTTTTTCTGCCTGTGCTTTGCATTCAATAAGAGTTTCAGCTGCCTGTTTCAGGGCTTCTGCTTCAGCACAGAAGTTGTTGCAGTATTTTCCAGTGGCAATTGCCATAGAGTGAATTCTATTCTTTAATTTTATGAGGATGCCGGCACCCCCATTTTCAACTGCATTTGTTGCCGAACCATCAGTATATGCATGTGTCCAAAGCTTCGCTGGAAATCTTTGGTCAATATACTTGGTTGCTATACACTTTCTTTGTGTTTCTGTCTGTGTTCCCTTACCTTCAATGCCTGGAATATCAGATTTTAACTCAGGAAAGCATCTTATTTTCCACAGTGGGATAGTTGAGCTTGTTGGGATTTTCTTTGCAACTGAGCTAGCTAGTATGGTATTATTGTTAATTTTTTCTTTTGCTTGGGCGACAAAGTTAGTTCGCTTGAGCCTGCCTCTTCCTAGCCTATTCATTCTTTGGTACATGGGGTGTCCTTCGAGCCTCTTAAATTTTTCAGCTTGTTTTAAGACTCTGCTGTCACGTCTATCCTCCATTGACTGTAGCCCTGTGATGTTTTCCATATGGTTGATTTGTGTAGACTTTAGGGCCCCTGTTATAATACGTGCTGCTTGGTTTTGGAGTCTGTTTACTCTGTCAAAATTTGACTTTGCTGCCGTCGACCAAGCTGTGATGCCATATTCCATAGCAGGTCTGACTCTGCCTGTGTACAGCTTTTTGAGGATATTCTCATCAGCACCCCATGTGGTACCTGCTAACTTTTTCTTGATGGCCATGCGAAGTTTTGCCCTTAGCTGTATTTTGTTAATCTGTGATTTCCATGTCATTCGGCGGTCTAGTGTGATTCCCATTTATACTTCTTGTATTCCAAGTTCCATAAGTCGTAGTCCGTTCCAGTTCGTCGCCTTTAGAATCAGTCCGGTTTTCTCTCTTATATTACTCGTAATCATAGTTTAAAGCAAACAGGTGATTGGCCTGTTGTGCCTTTGCATGGTGGAGGGGCTGCCTCCTTACGGCCTCCATGCAGGCCGCCCTCCTCCTTTTTCATCCGGGCTTGGGACCGGCATAGGCGGAGTTCGGCATAGGCGGAGTTATTGTACTGATCCTTTATGTTAAACCGGCCCTGGCCACGACACTGATCTTAGCCAAAAGGCCGAGAAACGATATCAATAGTTCACAATCGTAGAAGAAAAAAAGAGTGCCGTTAATAATAGACAATTTGACGTCATGGCACGGAAGCAAGTCAATAGCAAGTTCGATAAATATTATTAAGAACATTAATTTATAGAACAACTTGATTACTTACGCATCAAACATTGTACCTGAAAGAGAAAAACTCTACAAAGTATTTTTTCTTAATCAAATTCTGTTTGTCATATGCTGAATTTAGAATTATTCATTTGTATCGAACTGTTTATTTCTTATATAGATTTTTAATTTAATCTCCCTTTTACAAATGATAATGGTGACCTCCCTTGCCACATATGCATTATTATTTGTACGCAAAGAACAACTGTTAGTTGCAAATCTGGTTATTGTTATTGTTAATCAGAATCGACCTCATTGCACTCCGGGCAAACCCATAGGTGCTCAGTCTCCCTCAGCAAATGTCGAAGAGTATGAATGCTAATTGTACCTGTAGCACGCTGGTTGTACATACGACGTATGCATCCTCTCTCACGTCCATTTCTGCTAGTCCAACGTTTGATGCCAAACTCCAACAGCCGCAGCCTTGTTGATTCATCCATTGCAGTGACATTATCCAGCAGGCGATCGGTAATAACCCTTAGTATCTCTCCCTTATCCATATCCAGTGTCCCCACTATGGGTGCTCTCGGGGCCAATCTGTCAGCTCTCTCATTGACACGTAACCCTGCATGACCAGGACAGTAGATCCACACCAGTTCTTCAAGACTTGAGGATTCTATTGATGTTTTCCATTCCTGCTACAGCCATCCGTTCTGAACTTTCCGAAGCATGGCTTGGGAGTTTGACAATATAACTGCTCTGGTTGATGGAGTTTGAGACAGCCACCTCAGTGCTGCAGTAACTGCCTCTACCTCCATTCTCATGCTGGAGGTTGTTATCATGTAAGCTCCACTCTATTCAGCTACAACCCTGCCCTTTATTCTCGCAGAGAAGCCCCATCCTGATTTCTCACCACTCACTACAGACCCATCAGAGTACACAATGGCGTCATCATCCCCAGCATGATCACTTATCAGCTGATCAATCTCCAGCTCTGCTTTTCCGTTGCCCCAAGATCTGCACTCTCTGCCAAGGTCATGATGACCTGCTGGTAGTTTATCAAGTTCTTCCCTGACTTACTCCACTCTTCTCCTTTGGATACATTGTCCACCCTGGTCACCTGACCAATCATAGCTTCTGCCTGTGCTATCCATGACATCCCCCTCTTGATTCTTGCTCCGTTGATGTCAGCTACATTTTCATGTAGGGGGTGTCTTTTATCAGAGGTTACCCACATACAGGCTTTTGCCTGGGCCATCGCATATCTGGATCTAATCGACAGCAATCCGAGCATATATCTCATTGTCACAATGGGGGTATCACGCGTACAGCCCAAAACTAGTCGCATTCCTTCATTTTGAATGCGTTCAAGTCGTTCACACTGTGACACTGATATGACGATACGGTTGTGCGATCTCAAGTCCACTCTGGCAGGATTGCATTACATTCCCGTGCGAGTGATATTTTCTTATTTTCTTTCCCATGTCATTATTTTGAGGCATATTTTATGCACCATTATTTACTATCTACGCTGGATCGGTAGAGTTAAGTCTCTAACACTTCACTCCTCGACTGTTTGTGGTACGCCATGTTTATTGACCAGGGAGCCGATACTATTTTATCACGTATTATCAGGCTGACCATCTTTTCAAAGTGATTGTGCCTGTTTATTCAAGCTTGCATTGTGCACGGTCTATGAATGTGGCTAAACTGGCGGAGATCCGCCTAGCGAAACACAGTTGGTAATGCGTAATTTGTTTCCGCTTAGACCATCCCTGTGTGTAATTATCTCAGATAATCTGTCTGGAAACTCAAGAACACATGGTCCCAATATGGTGAGAGGCAGATAGGTGTAGCCGAAGTCTTACACAACGATATGACATCACTGAAGAGGTCACGCGTGGATATTAAATTTAATATTTTGAAACACGCGAGGGGATATTTTAAAATGAAACATCCAAACCCAGTTCTAGAGAGATTTATTGGTTTGAAGTGAGAGCCGGAATATACAATGAATTTTATTGGCACACTAGTCGGAAGTGCAATCTATGATTTGCACTAAGAACTGAGAATTTAGTGTGATGAAAACACAGACACAGAACACAGAGAGACTGCAGCGCACATGTCATATCAGCGACTCCTAAAAGCCAGAAAGAAAAAAGGAGACATCAGTCTTAGCAATTCCACAACTGTAAGTCCCAGATTGAGTATTGGCAAACTTTGGAATTCACAAGTAAACCCGCATTTTTAATACACGACTGAAAACTTAAAGGCGCCAGGACTTTAATTAACAAGACTGGAATACTAGGAATTTGATCACAAGCCATAGAGGAATTTAACAAATGTTTTCCCAGGCCAGGATTTCGTAAAACTCCTGCCTGTCACGTAGACAGAAATTTATTTTGCCATTTTAATGTTTTGTTTTCCTAATCATTTTTATTCTCATTTTCTTTCATTTTCTCCTTCTCAAACCCCACCCGAGGTGTTTACGTTCAGGCTTTCAGTGGAAATCCCCCACTGGTCAGAAACGGTCAGCGCAGCGGTAATATTACATCAAACGCACCTGGCGCTTGCCTGATCAGAAGAATTTCTCTTACGCGTAAAGTGTTTGAACGAGCGAAAGGGTCCCGGTGTTTGGCCTTCAGAACTCTGCTAGTGATCATAATATTATGCATCCTTGAAACAGGGGGAGATAAACCCGCTGCTAGTCTTTGTTGTTTGCCCTTAGATGAGCAAAGAGCACATAATATTATGATTGTCTCTCTGGGGGAATTTTCGCAAAGTTGTTGCTTCTGAAACCTGTTTCTTACCCGGTATTACGCATTACGCGGATACATCTGTAGAATCAGGCTAGGCAGGTGTCCGGGGGGAGCGTCCTTTGTAAGCTATAAGATTTGAAATTTTACTACGTCAAACACACTCGTAGGATTTCCTGGCCCGAGATAGACCATTATGGAAATAAGGCAAACATTAACACAGAACTAAATGTTTTTCGCCTATTTCTTGGCATTTTCTCGGGGTGAGTAAACAACTCTTATAACTATTATATGATATATTCATGTTAGCTTTTTATATATATCTGTTAGGAAAGTGAATTCATTTCTGAGGACTTCTCCTAGTAATTTTATTCAGTGATAAGGTAGCGCTGTCTACGGCCTATTAAGTGGTGCGTAAACTGTTACGGTTTATCATGGGTTAAATGTTAAACTTACAATAACAGATATTAGGCGTAGAATCAGTCCACGAATGCTTACCATTGGGTTAAGAGTCAGCAAAATTAACTGTCATTTCTGTAAGATAATGTCAGGTGTGGATTGTTCACTTAACAACTGAATAGTGAGATGCAGGTAATAACTCTGGATTATAGGAGATAGTCACTTATTCCTTTTTGATAGATATTTCTAGTGGCAAGGGAGGATCATTTTATGCTTACCTGTGTGGCTAGACACTAGTCCATAACTTTCACAGAAAGCAGTCACCAGGCATAGACATAATTCTATCTTATGATTTAGCCACAACTGTATTATTATAGCTAGAACATTGCACTTTCTATGTATTCATTTGTGGGATAGTAATATTTTGTTTCCCCAAAGGGACATATGATTTATCTGTGTAATTTCAAATGCTGTAATCTGTTTATGTAAATTCACTTAATGTTGTAAGATGAATAAGCATATCCATTCAGCTGTATGTTGAGATTGGGAGAAGAGGAGTAGATTGTTGCTGTCAGAACAGTTACTGACAGGTACATGGGTGTACAAAATATATTAAGCCTATGCGGGCGCGTGTTGATAATTGATATTTTTAAGGAACAAGAGACACGGTTAAAGACAGCCCTAAACTATCATAGCAATAACTACAATAAATTTAATCCCATAGTGGAGCGAAACTTTCTGTATAAAGTTAGTGTGATTTATTATTTGCTTGATGTAAAAGGGTGTCTCTTTTCGGTCTCAGTTTCAGGGGATACCGAATTGCTAGTCTAGTTTCCAGTCAGACGAAGAATGTCACCGTCTCTTCGTCTAGAGGGATTCTGAGGATATCTAGCCCCACGAGTGTCACACCCCGTTCCTGAATCAAAACCCCTTTTGTCAACGCCAAGTTAAGCTCACGCAGTGCAACGGAGCCAACGCTAAATCTGGAATCACCAAATGCAGTAGTAGTTCTCTACTCGCCTCTTGGATTACCAGCCAGAGCATTGCGGCTTCCAGAATATCAAAACCGCCCAGCATGCCTATAGCAGAATTCCATATCACCCGCCTTTTTGTGCCTAAACGGGGCACTCAGCCAAGCCACAGTCAACCAGCCAAAACCGGATTTAAAGCCAATTCTAGCGCCGGATAAGCACGCCTTGGGATCTATTGTCCTCAAGTGACTTCGTCCCATGGTTTATTTCTGGGTTTATGTAGAACTTCGCACGTATGAGCAGCCATCTATGGACAGAGTTCCAGCCCCACTCGCGCCAGTAGGGGGAGTCACCAACGATAGCGCCTATACCGTGATTTTATTCAGGTTAATTCCATCACCGATGGAGGATATATACGGAAAAACCACTTACTGGAGCTATTTCCCTGGTCCCCGAAAGCGGACAGGCTGTCGCTAAGTTCATTCAGTTGGTCTGCAGGAGATAAACAGCGTCCCCCAGCCCACCTCGCGCCAGTAGGGGGGAGTCACCAATGATAGTACCAAAAAGGACAGTTTTGTAGGCATAGTCCCTCACGAAGGATCTACAAGTAACACACTGTCCGGACTATTTCATCTGGTCCCCGAAAACGGACGGACTGCCACGCAGTTTATTCATTTTGGTAAACAGAAGGTAAATAGAGTCTTCCAGCCCACCTCGCGCCAGTAGGGAGGAATCACCAATGATAGTACCAACAAGGACAGTTTTGTAGGCATAGTCCCTCACGAAGGATCTACAAGTAACACACTGTCCGGACTATTTCATATGGTCCCGAAAAACGGACGGGCTGTCACTCAGTTATTTCATCTCTCTGTGTTCTACAGGTTTTATGAATGGTGATCTGTGTGTGTGGTTGTTGGTGTATATGATTATTGATGACTATTGATGATTAGTTGATTATTGATGTAATATTATGTTGTTGTGATGATATGCATTATTTCCATGCTTTTCTTCTTTAATAAATTTTACACATTTATTAATGCGCTGTTCACGACCTTTCCATCCATATTTGTATTTTTAGCTCTTTACTAGAATCTCTATGTATGATAAGAGAAAAGAGTGAGAGCCGGAGATGCTTAGACAGTAAAAGTGAGTTGAGGCCTGGAGAGAGAGATCCTTTGAATAAATCTTCTTAAATCTTCTTCCAGGTTGTCTCAAGTCCATCTCCTATTTACACCTTATCTAAAGTGTAATCTATAACTCTGTCAGTCCACTATCCCTTGTCGATTTCACTACTATTGTCCAACTCGACAAATACTCTACACTCAAACTCAACCACGACACTGCCGTCAGAGGAATTAACTCTTATTTCTAGACCAAAGTGATTTCGAAGCATCTAAGACAGAGCTGTCTAAATCTGTGCAAGGAGATTGTGTATTCCCAAAATTTTGGGGTAAGTGTAAACAATTTATTTACTAATGTAAATTCTACAGGTTTCTTGCTAAGTGATTTTATACAAGGCTGGCAACCTCAGCATATGAAAATAATATATGCATGAACACTACTGCCAGAGCTGGTGATTGTTTCTGACTAGTCGTGCGCGAAAGCCGACAGCAGAGCGACCCCAGACTCCGACGGGACTAGTGATGGGTAATGAGTGATGATTACATCACATGTGCCTAAGGTGTAACATATTATCTTGTGATATTTATGTACCCTTTTTAACTGTAATTCAGGCAAATCATTATTCACGCACTCCAGACGCAATGTTCTATTTAACACTCAGAAGGATATTGGTGAATTTTCATTATATTCCCTGAATTACACTGTGTGCTCGGGAATTTAATTCTTTTGAGAGGTTAACATTGGTGAGTGGAGCGCATGACAATGGGCCTGTTAGTTTGCGGAGAACAAATGTACTCGTACTTAGCAGGCATTTGTTTCTTTCTATTTATATAAAATTCGTGGTTACAAGCCATCAGACGATATGTGATATTCACGCCGCTATTGTGAGGGAAAACCATCCACCTTAACCGCCTACAGTGGAACAGAGTGTGGAGAAGGCTTTCGTCATCACAGAATTGATGAACCACAGCTGCAGGACTCCCTTATAAAAGTTAAGTGCTTGTAAAAAGGCACCAGCAAAAAGGACGTTCAATGCATCCTCACCCTAAATCTCAGTGAAGATAAAATTTGATTCCAATATAAAATCACCAGCATGTTATTTATTTAAACTGTTAATACTAATTGATTATTTAATGTATTACCTGTTGTTTTAAAACTAAACAATCATAGTAGATTCAGTTTTTTATAGATATGAAAGCAAACATATGAGCCAGATTCTTTAATGTATATATATATATATATATATATATATATATATATATATATATATATATATATATATATATATATATATATATATACCTAGACATATATTTACCTCTAAAGAGCTATTACGCATAAGAGTGCATTCGTTGGATTACATCAACTGGGGTCTTGAACGGGCTAAACCATTGATTAAATCCTTCACATAAGGCGACGGACCATACATAATGCGTTAACAATTGTTCAGCCCAATGCAACATTGTTCGTGACTGCTGGAAATATCTTGTGAAAGCTCCCTTAAAGTAAAAGTGTCATTAATCTTTTATCTACATCTCTGCCAAGAGTAATCTTGCGCGCAGGTAGATACCTTGGAAGCCAATATTATATACTCTTGAGTTTTGGTCACTGTTGGACCACTTCTGCAAAGCAGAGGAGGTAATCCGTGACAACTGACAGCGTGAGTATTCCTAGCACTATACTCGATTACTGAAATCATGAGCTGTTGATACAGGAGAAACAATAGTCTCTGTTCCAAGCGCGCAGCAGCCATTGTTTGTAAGGCTGCCAGGCCTCGCTTGCACTTCTGTATGATCAGTTCAACTTGATACTTGAATGAAACCCCACGATCAAACGTTACTCCCAGATACTTCAACCTGTTTTGAGTTTCAATGTTCTACCCATTGAAAGTGATGTCTGTAAGGTCTGCTTTCACTATGGAGTTGTTCAAAGAGCACCACATCACACAGGCCTTGTTGGGGTTGACCTTTGATCCGCTTTGCTCACACCGTTTAGAAATCGCCTGTAGTGTCTCCTGTATGCCTTGGACCATTTCCTGTCTGTCTGAGCCGATTCTGTACATGAGTATGTCATCTGCGAAAGGCTGTCAGATTACTGTATCACTATTTACATTTCCACGTCACACAGATCAATATATACAAAATACACGTACATTTATTAATTTATGTAAAAAATACACATAGTGCAACAAATACACGTCGATTAAAAAGGGTTTACGATTTGTACTACAAATGTAGATATATGTATTCTGCAAATTATCACAATGTTCAAATTTCGTCCAACGATTTAATACAAAAACATATAAACTTGTTTAATATTATGGCATTAATTTATGCAAAAATACACGCCATCAATACAACACACAAATGGTACGACGTCACCAGCGTGGCACTGATAACAAAAACCAGACATGTACTACAAAAACCAGATATTTACCACAAAAACCAGACGTGTATCACAAAAACCAGACATGTACCACAAAAACCAGACATGTTCTGCAAAAACCAGACATGTACCACAAAAACCATACATATACCACAAAAACCAGACGTGTACCACAAAAACCAGACACGTACCGCAAAAACCAAACACGTACCACAAAAACCAGACATGTATCACAAAAACCAGACATGTACTACAAACACCTGACATGTACCACAATAACCAGACACATACCAGTGGAACAAAGAGATGAGAATAAGACGTGGACAATGGAGTGTACACACATTGAAGAAACATGTTGATAGCATGACAAGACATCCCTTGCTCTAGAAATTACGTAAGAAAAGTGGAGGCACATCAAAGAACACATGGAGAACAGAACTGGAGAAGGAAATGAAAATCATGAAGAATACATGAAAAGACCTTAAGCTGATGGCACGTGACAGGAGGACTTGACATGTGTTTGTTGAAAGCCTATGCTTTTTGGAAAACTAAAGGCCAGTGATTGATTGACTGATTGACTGACTGACTGATTGATTGATATGCGACACACACACACACACGGTGTAATCTATAAAAGACATGCACATATATTTATGCAGCACACCAAAAGATATATCAATTTACGCAAAACATACGCATCATTCTGCACAGTAAAACATACTAGCCTCAATTCATACATGCACAATCATCAAGCCATGCAAAAGAATAACACTTCAGTTCATTCATTACGATAAATCAGTTTATACAAAGCATACAATCAATTTTTTACAGCACATGCTCATCTATTCATATAGCACATGTTAAAAGACGTATATCTCTAACCAGGTAATAAAAACAATCATCACTTTTCAGATATAAATAGCATGTAATAAAGCAAAAACATGCAAACTAGAAGATAGGAGGAGAAACGAAACAAACCAATCCTTGTGGGGATATGCCATGATGCTCACATCTAATTGGTCATTGATTGTCCTAATGCATTACGGATTATTCGATCGAAATTCGCAATGGATTGGGTGTTGAACCGCGACATTAACTTGTGAGCAGGAGTTGTAGATGTCTCTGTTTCGCTGTTGGGAATGTTAAAATAAAAAGTGCGCTGAAGAGCTGTGAGAGGAAACAAAATTCTTAACTTCGTCGACTTGCTGAAATTTCTTGTAAGCGGTCAAATACAAGATGTGATGTTCTGTGATACAATGACGGTTGCTTCTTAGCGACCGCTGTGAGACTTTGACAGCATGGAAAACATATCTCTCTTACTCTCTCTCCGTCACTCTTTATCTGGCTATCTCTCTCTCAAACACCGACTATCTACCACCATAGCAGCAGCTTTGTCCTGTGTAAATCTCATCCATATGTGAACCTTTACGTTCCTCGTCCCCGTGTTTCATGTAAAAATCGTTTTTCTATGTGAATAATTCCCATATCTCCGAATATCACTATTATGAGACAGAAGTGATTGCAATAACTACAGAGGCATCTCTCTTCTTAGTATTGTTGGTAAGGTTTTTGCCAAAGTCATCTTAATGCGACTACACAAGTTAGCTGAGCGCATATATCCAGAGTCACAGTGTGGATTCCGAGCTGGCAGATCAACAACAGACATGATCTTCTCTCTCCGCCAGCTTCAGGAAAAACCAAGAGAGCAGAAAAGACCATTATATATCGCCTTTATAGACCTCACAAAAGCATTTGACCTGGTTAGTAGGGATGGACTCTTTAAAATCCTCCTGAAAATAGGCTGCCCTTCTAAAATGCTGGAAATGATAAAGTCATTCCATGACGGCATGAAGGGAACAGTCCAATATGCTGGAAGCACGTCACAGCCCTTTGATATACGAAGTGGCGTTAAACAAGGCTGTGTTTTGGCTCCGACCCTCTTCGGAATCTTCTTTGCCTTACTCTTGAAACATGCATTCAGAGATGCAACTGAAGGAATATGCCTTCACACTAGGTCAGATGGCCGTCTGTTTAATCTTTCAAGGCTGAAGGCAAAAACAAAAATCAGAAGGGTCACTATAAGAGACTTGTTGTTCGCTGATGATGCTGCAGTCGTCACTCAAAGCCAACAGGAGCTTCAGAGCTTGATGAATCGCTTCACTAAAGCATGCAAGGACTTTGGCCTCACAATAAGTCTAAAGAAAACGAATGTGCTGAGTCAGGATGTGGGTGCTGCACCAGTTATCACTATCGATAACTATGAATTGGCAGTGGTGCACCACTTCACATACCTAGGGTCTACCATCAATGACAAACTCTCACTGGATACAGAAATTGACAGCCGCATTGGCAAAGCTGCAGCTACCTTTGCCCGCCTCACATCGCGTGTTTGGGGAAACTCTAAACTCACAATGAAGACCAAAGCTGCGGTATATAATGCCAGCGTCACCAGCACATTCCTATATGGCAGCGAGACCTGGACAACCTATGCTAAGCAAGAAAGAAGGCTCAATACCTTCCATTTGCGGTGTCTACGCCGCATCCTCGGCATCTCGTGGAAAGATAAAGTGACAAATATCGAGGTGTTGTCACGTGCTGGCCTTCAAAGTATGTATACGCTTCTTAGACAGCGCAGACTTCGCTGGCTTGGCCATGTTCGCCGCATGGAAGATGGTCGCATCCCAAAAGATATCTTCTACGGACAATTAGCAGATGGCAAGAGAACAGTTGGGCGACCACAGCTGAGGTTCAAAGATGTGTGCAAGAGAGATATGAGGGCACTGGACATGGATCCAGCAACATGGGAGGATGAAGCTGCCGATCGCACTAAGTGGCGATGCTATTTACGGCGCCACCTCAGATTGGGCGAAGAGAGGCTCACACAAGAAGCAGAGGTGAGGAGAAAACGTCGAAAGGAGCACCAGGAAAATAAGCAGCTGAGGGCTGTCACTTCAGGGGCGCATTCCCATAGTCAGTTATGACTGAAGGGGCTATTATTATTATTATTACTATTATGTGATAATATGTATGTGAGAATGTAATCATATGTCACTGTATTTTAGAAGTTTATAACGATGGCATTTGTTAAGAATGCGAAGATGTTTTTAATGATATAGAAGTATGTAAGAAATTATATTTCCCCACAGTGTGCTGATATGTGCGAGAATATGTTATTGTCTATGTTATTGTCTATTTTATTATTTATTATTCAGGCAAACATGCAGGTTCATTGTTTCTGGTTTAACGCCTGAGCAAGTATGAGGGTATATGAAGAAAGACAAAAAGCAGGACGTCAGACGAGCCTGCGTGCCCAATTCTCAACCCTTTTAAAATAAATTTCGTTCGTTCTCTCTCTGTCTCTCTCTATCTCTGTCTATATCTCTCTCTTTCTTTCATTCTTTCATTACTTCTTTCTTTCTTTCTTTCTTTCACACACATACACATTCACACAGTAACAAAAATTTGTTCCAATGAATATTACTTTACTTAATGTAATGTTCTTATCACAAAGTTAACTTGAAATGCTTTTAACCACTTTTATTTGAGATAAAAATCATATTTGATATTTGTCACGTTTCAAATCCCTGGCGGTCAAAAATGTGTTTAAAACGTTTGCTCAAAATCTCCACGCTCCAGTCGTCGAATATAGCTGAGACTTTCCATGCAGCTCCATTTCTTTACACATGTTAATCTTCCAAGCCTTGACTGGCATTGACCCAGCCTATTTTCAATGAAAACTAAAATAATAAAACATAAGGTGGAAATAACTCCATTCAAATAGGGTTTTAAAGTAAAGGAAATAAGTAACTGCAATTATAGATTGTGTTTTGTATTTTAAGGGGCGTATATCGGATGGTGATTGATGTTCCATTAAATTAATATTTTGTTTAAACAACTAATTCAACAAATTTTTTGTTAAAATGCAACTCTAGTATGAATCATTTATATATTTTTTTACATTATGTTTACCCTTATCAAAATATATTCTATGCAAAGACGAATGTTTGTGGGCAGAAGTGATCAACGTTCGGAATACCTAAATTCAACGTGCTTAAACAGATAAAGCAAGTACAGACAATTGCATATTTTAGGGTTTAACTTTTCTTATAAGTAAACAACTGCACTAAAACGCAGATAATAACTGTTCTGTATAGTATGTGGCACAGAGTAAAGGTTGGTGGCCAGCTATAATTAATTAGTAATTCGTCATATCGTTACATCTAATTTTAATCTCCTGCATTAATTCTCTTTTTATTCCTAGGTTTTCTATGACCTCTTTATTTGTTTTCTTCTCTTTCCGTGAGACATGCCCCATTCTTCTATATGTTCACATCTCAGTGGCCGCAATTTTTTCTTTTAATTGCTTTTTCATTGTGATTGTTTCTACAACATAAAGTAATGATGAATATATATATATATATATATATATATAGTATTTGATGATTCTCAGTTTGAATGTGTGAGTTAGTTGTTCAGATGTAAGTATCTGTCTAATGTTGTTGAATGTGTGAGTTAGTTGTTCAGATGTAAGTATCTGTCTAATGTTGTTGAATGTGTGAGTTAGTTGTTCAGATGTAAGTATCTGTCTAATGTTGTTGAATGTGTGAGTTAGTTGTTCAGATGTAAGTATCTGTCTAATGTTGTTGAATGTGTGAGTTAGTTGTTCAGATGTAAGTATCTGTCTCATGTTGTTGAATGTGTGAGTTAGTTGTTCAGATGTAAGTATCTGTCTAATGTTGTTGAATGTGTGAGTTAGTTGTTCAGATTAAGTATCTGTCTCATGTTGTTGAATGTGTGAGTTAGTTGTTCAGATGTAAGTATCTGTCTAATGTTGTTGAATGTGTGAGTTAGTTGTTCAGATGTAAGTATCTGTCTAATGTTGTTGAATGTGTGAGTTAGTTGTTCAGATGTAAGTATCTGTCTAATGTTGTTGAATGCAGCTTTAACCATTCTTATTCTCTTCTTGATGTCTTTTTTGCATTTGCCATCTTCTGTTATTATATGAGCAAGATATGAGAACCTCTTGACTTGTTCCAGGATATTCCATTTATGCTTATCTTTAATGTGGGTTTATCGTCAGTTTTGCTAATTTATCATAGTTTTTGTTTTCTCGATGTTAATGTCCAATCCATATTCGTGACATATGCTGTTGCTTGCTTCACTAGTTCTTATAAATCACGTTCACTGTCGGCTAACAAAACAATATCACCAGCATGTCTAATGATCTTCCAACGTTGTTTAGGTAATAATAATAAGAAGAAGAATAATCCAATACCATAATTACCGCCGTAAGTCGGTCGGTCGGTCACATCATGCTCACCGTCATTTGCGCACTTTTTCTATTTCCGAGAGAGAGTACATTAACTTTCAACCACAGCTAAGGGGGTGCAACTGTGGTTGAAAGTTAGACAATAATTGTATTGTTTCTCCTTATATGCACTCTCCCGAAAATAGAAAAAAGTGCGCAAATGAAGGTGTATGCAGTAAGTCGACCAGGGCAAGATTTTAAAAGATGCACGAACAATTACGAGACATGATGTCATAAAAGAAATGTTAGTTATTTAGTCAATTTACGGTCCATTAGATCATTATCACTGCTCCTCCACATGTCCTTTAGGTAAGGTTACTCCATGTCTTCATATTTAATAAATCCATATAATTTTCACTACAAATATCTAATGACGGTCGCCTGCAATGAAATGACCACAGTAGTGATAGTACCGTCTGCAATACATGTAACAGAAACAACACACTATAATTAATAACCTGTCAATGTTGCTAAGAATAATAATAATAAAAGAGGATATCTTAATCGCGTTTTTTCCCTTTACTTGTTTTTTTTTTAATTATTAAATGCTACAAACTTTCAAATGGGTACTTGCGTATAATAGACGGATAGAAGTGACATGACAAGGTCACTGATGTGGAACTAATAACAGGAATTAGACAAGCGTCAGTGGAATACAAAATGAGAAGAAGAAGCTGGCGATGGATACGACACACATTGAGGAAATCTCTTGATAGCATTACAAGGCAATTCATGTTCTGGAATCACCAAGGAAAGAGAGCTACAATGTGTCATAAGAACACGTAGAGAAGAGAATTGTAGACACACGTGGAAAGACCTTGAGCTGATGGTACTGGACAGGTAGACGTGGTATACGTGGGGAGCTGATGGGCAGCTGATGGGCAGCTGATGGTACTGGACAGGCAGACGTGGTATACGTGGGGAGCTGATGGTACTGGACAGGTATACGTGGGGAGCTGATGGTACTGGACAGGTAGACGTGGTATACGTGGGGAGCTGATGGTACTGGACAGGTATACGTGGGGAGCTGATGGTACTGAACAGGTAGACGTGGTATACGTGGGGAGCTGATGGTACTGGACAGGTAGACGTGGTATACGTGGGGAGCTGATGGTACTGGACAGGTAGACGTGGAATACGTGGGGAGCTGATGGTACTGGACAGGTAGACGTGGTATACGTAGGGAGCTGATGGTACTGGACAGGTAGACGTGGTATACGTTTTTTGTAGGTCTATGCTTTATGGGGAGCTGATGGGCAGCTGATAATGAAGATTATGATGTTTAATTATGACCTTTCTTCATCCCCAGAGTCCCTTGTTCGAAACGTGAATTATTAATCACGTGCCATCCTTTGACGAACTTATTTCCATCCTTAATCTGTTAGTTGCTTAACTCTTACAACCACGAGAGTGCACAGACGCGTCACAGACTGACACACTATTCTCCCCAGGGGCCATCTGATGTCCTCATTTGGTTTCAGTTTGATTTTCTTATGACACGATATTTTAAAAATATACTCGTATATATATTTAATGAATGGCTCCCTGCTCCATACGGAGCTCAAAGAAAGATGATAATAATGATGATGATGGATTTACAACTATTGTATCCATATGGTGATGATGGATTTACAACTATTGTATCCATATGGTGATGATGGATTTACAACTATTGTATCCATATGGTGATGATGGATTTACAACTATTGTATCCATATGGTGGTGATGGATTTACAACTATTGTATCCATATGGTGATGATGGATTTACAACTATTGTATCCATATGGTGATGATGGATTTACAACTATTGTATCCATATGGTGATGATGGATTTACAACTATTGTATCCAAATGGCCAAAATGACGAGAAATAATTATATTATGTTCCTTCTTCTGCATGTCCTTGTGACGGGTCATTTCTTCTTCTTCTTCTTTTTGTTCTTATTCTTCTACTTTGTACACTCTCAGATACGTATTTGAATATTTTCAAAGAAAACGGTAGTCTGCTTGAGGCTATTTTTATCTCCATAGAGCTCTTTCTGAAAATGGTATTGGTCACGGCCACATGTGCTTTCTATGTTCCTCAGATGTTGGACATCTTTGAAGCAGATGTTGGGCATCTTTGAAGCAGATGTTGGGCATATTTGAAACAGATGTTGGGCATCTTTGAAACAGATGTTGGGCATCTTTGAAACAGATGTTGGGCATCTTTGAAGCAGATATTCAGCAGTCATATTACCAGTGCCACAGCTACACTCATTAGTAATTCTTTCTTTAGCTTGTTGAATAGATGATATCCTGGTCGGTTGTGGCCCTTGCGGAGTCTAAAGATTATCATTTGTTCTCTTGCTGAGCTGGTAATATGCATCATTTTTTGTGTGTTCTGGACGCTCTGCATCCCAGTTGTTTCTGTATTTGGTTCTGATAAAACTCTTAGCCTCTTCAAAAGTTAAGCTTGTATCAGATTGAGGTAGCTTTTCATCTTCCTTTGCCAATCTGTCAGCTTCTTCATTGCCACGGATGATACAATGAGATGGGATCCATTGTATCACAACCGTTTTGAATCTTTGACATAATTTGTGGAGCACTGCTCTTAGATCATACATGTCTGCATTATTCAGGCTCAACGTTGCAACTACTGAAGAAAAAAACTTTTTTCTCGGTGCTTTCCTCTGCTATTAGAACCTCTGCTGCAGTTTTTAAGGCTTCTGACACTGCTGTAAAGTTACTTGAGAATGTTCCTGTTGCTATCTGACATCTTTTATTATGTACAACTGCTTAAGCACAGAAGCAAACCTCCGCCTCCATCTTCTGTTGTATTTGTTGCTGATTCATCTGTATATGCATGGGTCCAGGTGTTGCTGATTCATCTGTATATGCATGGGTCCAGGTGTTGCTGATCCATCTGTGTATGCATGGGTCCAGGTGTTGCTGATCCATCTGTGTATGCATGAGTCCAGATGTTGCTTGGGTTATGTTTATTTATGTATTTTGTCGTTATGTCTTTTCTCTCTGTTGCAGTCTGGCTATTCTTTTTCTCAATGGCCGGAATACTTTTCATCATTTCAGAACAACGATGCATTTCATTTATTTCCAATCCATTTCATCGTCATAGGATCTTTGTGGTCAAACTTATCGCGACTTATGGTCAATGCACCATGCAAATATTGACAGGCCTGCGTGCTTTTTTAGTGGGTGTTTAATTTAATTTTCACAGGACAATGCGCGCCTTTCCGTATTTTCCTTATTTTCTTCTGCTTCTTCTTCTTCTTCATCATCATCATCATCTTCCTCTTCCTATGTTCTCTTTACGCTCGATATGGAGCATGGAGCCCCACCTGTAGTTATTCCCCTTGTAGGAATCGAGAGTCAAAGCTTGTGCTCGTGAAGCGTGTTTCCACAGCAATTTGTCTTATATGATGTCGCCAGCACTACCCACAACCTTTCTCATAATAGTGACCTCTTACGACATACATGTGAGAATAAATGGATTCAGTATTGAAGACGAGAGAAAGGAAGGGCAGAATGTAAGACGGGCCTGCGTGTCTAATTCTCAACCCTTTGAAAATAAAGTTCGTTCGTTCGTTAGTTAGTTCGTTAGTTCGTACATGAAATAGCAGTACTCATGTTCTGGGGAACCAACACTAAGAAAAAATAAAAACCTGACACACAAAAAAAAAAAAAAAAATGTAAAGTCGATTACTGTGTCCTTCACCTACATTCCTTGCGAGCACACTTTTGTTCCTAAAATGTAATTGTTAAATACACACCCCCCCCCCCCCCCTCTCTCTCTTTCTCTCTCTGTCGTTCTCTCTCTAGCGTTCTCTTTTGTGCCTTCTCTTTTCCCTTCCACCTTCTTTACGCTCGGTATGGGCCTGAGTCTGGTAGCGGTCATTATTTCGAAATTTTCTATCATCCCAAACCTTGAATTCACTCATGGACGTAGAACACAAATGATAATTTGAAAACGTGGTATAGGTTTATTTATTTATTTATTTTTTTTTTGGTCTCTTATTTTGAATCTTGCTTATCTACTCCAACATACGAGAATGTCGTTTGTCGTGTGTGCGCCACAGTGGTTTAAGGTAGCATCTGTTCTTCTTCTTCTTCCTCGTTCGCCCTGAAAAGGACGGTGGTTGCGTTGTGTCTGTTTACGCCTAAGCTGTGATATCTGCACCTTTCGGTCGACACATCCGACTTCTGTGCGGCATTTTTAGGACCGGGTTGGCCTTCCCATTTTGATCCACACTCGCTCAGCCAGACTGCACTGCTGCAGACTGTTTCCAGGACCACCACGTGGAGGTGGAGTGCGGTCTTGACCAGCTCTGATTCGCTGGTCCTGACGCAGGCAGTCAAGCTATGAGTCGCTGACTGCGTTCTCTATTGCTGCGTCTTTGGAACTTCTTAGAAGAAAACTTAGGCAAAAAAACACTTCATTGGTTATTGCAATGATGGTTAATGTTGCAATTTTATTTACATGATTAGGTCGCGAATACAGTGTTGTGCTTCTTCTTCTTCGTACACTCACAGACGTCCACTTGAATGTTGTCAAAGAAAGCAGTAGTCAGTTTGAGGCTATTTACATCTCCGCCGAGCATGTCCATGAGTGGTACTGATATTGGCCATATGCGCTTTCTCTGTTCCACATATGTTTGGCATCTTTGAAGCAGATGTTCAGCTGTCATTTTACTGAGTGTTTTGTGAGTTTTGTCAGTGATTCTTGCACTTTGACCTCTGTGTGTGTAGCCCAGCGGGACTCTTCGGGGTTAGCGACATTTTGCTTACTTTTGAACGGCGTACATTGCACTGTTTCGTTAAGTCTGTGGCCCTGTACATCCGATTTCAACAAGCATTTCTTTCGGGTTGATTTCCTTAGCCTTTGACTGTCGCCAGCCTATCTGCTAGGCAGCAGTGTAATTATAAAACTGATATCAAATCTTCAATGATATCAATCTTGCGGCAGTATACAGGGGACAGAATATTAGGGTCAACTTATTCTATGCATTTTCCTACAGACGATTAAGGAGAACTGAACACTATGATCTCCCCTTGCCAATATGGCGACTTAACATTTCACGGTAGCGATTGTCTACATTGTTTTTTGGAAACCAATATAGTTTCCACTTTTAAAATCGTTACTCAATGTTGATTGCTTGTAGAAGTGTTTATTACATGTATGCGGGTCGAGTGGTAGAGTCGTTAGAGCGCTTGCCTCACGAGGCAAAGTTAGCAGTTCGAAACCAAGTATCATCACGCTTCAGTTTTTATCATCATGGTCCCACCACTGTAGGTGCCGCCTGTAGTAAGCCTGCGTTAAGCATTAACATGCTTTTACATTTTCTGTAGCAATTGGTTTTACCTGATGAGGTTGCCTGTCACATACACAATCTTCCCTTAGTCGCCTTGTACGCCATGCCTGAGGGAACAGTAGCTATATTCTTTCGATACCCACGGGAACTAAACTCTGCATGCTCCATTGTACCCAGGTGTAAATGTGTACCTGACTATGCTCTTGAGTTAGGGAAGACAAAGACAGGTAAGAAGGTAACTTGTCACCCCACTTCATAAAATTAGACCTAGTAAACTGAAGTCTCTAACACTTCCCACTCCAACGACAGTATCAGCTATGGAAGTGCGTTTACCTTTCATTACGTCTGTAACTCGGTGTCTAAATACATTCATGTTTTTTTTTTTAAACATGTATGTGAGAAAACACACGACTTTCACACATGATAATTGTGGCTGTAATATGACATCACGTCCAACGGTATTTCCCAGGGTTCTCTGAAGAGACAAAGAAAGAATCGACCTCATGCACCTTCAAGCAATGTTTTACACGGCCATTAATTATAGGTAATAATGAGGCTGGCAACTTCATCGTGTAAAACAAATTAGTACAGAAATCACCACTACAAGAGCACGTGAATGTTTGGTGCGGGTGTGCTGTTAGGTGACGAGCTACAGCGGTGGTGACTCAATGTTTGGTGCGGGTGTGTTGTTAGGTGACGAGCTACAGCGGTGGTGACTCAATGTTTGGTGCGGGTGTCCTGTTAGGTGACGAGCTACAGCGGTGGTGACTCAATGTTTGGTGCGGGTGTGCTGTTAGATGACGAGCTACAGCGGTGGTGACTCAATGTTTGGTGCGGGTGTCCTGTTAAGTGATGAGCTACAGCGGTGGTGACTCAATGTTTGGTGCGGGTGTCCTGTTAGATGACGAGCTACAGCGGTGGTGACTCAATGTTTGGTGCGGGTGTCCTGTTAGGTGACGAGCTACAGCGGTGGTGACTCAATGTTTGGTGCCGGTGTGTTGTTAGGTGACGAGCTACAGCGGTGACTCAATGTTTGGTGTGGGTGTGCTGTTAGGTGACGAGCTACAGCGGTGGTGACTCAATGTTTGGTGTGGGTGTCCTGTTAGGTGACGAGCTACAGCGGTGGTGACTCAATGTTTGGTGCGGGTGTGCTGTTAGGTGACGAGCTACAACGGTGGTGACTCAATGTTTGGTGCGGGTGTCCTGTTAGGTGACGAGTTACAGCGGTGGTGACTCAATGTTTGGTGCGGGTGTCCTGTTAGGTGACGAGCTACAGCGGTGATGACTCAATGTTTGGTGCGGGTGTGCTGTTAGGTGACGAGCTACAGTGTTGACTCAATGTTTGGTGCGGGTGTGCTGTTAGGTGATGCGCTACAGTGCTGGTGACTCAATGTTTGGTGCGGGTGTGCTGTTAGGTGATGAGCTACAGTGGTGGTGACTCAATGTTTGGTGCGGGTGTGCTGTTAGGTGATGAGCTACAGTGGTGACTCAATGTTTCAGACCATAATCTAAAATGATAATATCACGATGGTGTTACGTGCGTGTCTATTTGACCACTTCCGGTCATTTAGCCCATAGATTGCACTGATAAGTTTAGTGGTCCAGTGAGTAGCGTTACCTTATGTAGTTTCTGGGGAGGCAAAGAATGAACAGCATTACCACCCCCTCATCAATATTGATAAACGGCGCCAAGTAATGTTGCATATGAGGCTAGCATTTAAAATAAGTAACCACAGAAACCGTTTCTACAAAAATGTGTAAAGTACTTTGACACATGTTTATCGTAAGGGACTCTCTGTAAGGGTGGCGTCATGGTTTTTTGAAGATGGAAAAAGAAGAAATAAACAGAGAAAGAAGAATGGTTCTTCGTCTGATAAAGTCATCACTGCCATCTTTCAACTCTCAACTTTCATTTTCAACTTTCATCTTTCAGCTCTCAACTTTCATCTTTCAACTCTCAACTTTTATCTTTTAACTCTCAACTTTCATCTTTCAACTCTCAACTTTCATCTTTCAACTCTCAACTTTCATCTCTCAATTTTCATCTTTCAACTTTCATCTTTCAACTCTCAACTTTCATCTTTCAACTCTCAACTTTCATCTTCCAACTTTCATCTTTCAACTCTCAACTTTCATCTTTCAACTCTCAACTTTCATCTTTCAACTTTCATCTTTCATCTTTCAACTCTCAACTTTCAACTCTCAACTTTCATCTTTCAACTCTCAACTTTCATCTTTCAACTTTCATCTTTCAACTTTCAACTCTCAACTTTCAACTTTCAACTTTCATCTTTCAACTCTCAATTTTCATCTTTCAACTCTCAACTTTCAACTCTCAACTTTATACTTTCAACTTTCAACTCTCCAAGAATCGTAAGTTTTTAGCAAACTTTTGCCAAGTCTTCCAGTCCCGCGCCATCAGCTCCAGGTCTTTCTATATCTTCCTCGTCGCTTTCATGTCTCACCAGTTCTCTTCTACATGTATGTATCGGGACACCTCTGCTTCTTTCACCCTTGGGGTTCCAGAACAAAGACTGCCTTGTAATGCTATCAACAGAAATTTTGCCTCGTTTTAGTGTGGCGCGTCCCGTTCAACCTAGTCGGTTATATTAGGGCGCATGTCCAAATATAAAAGACCTTTAAGTCTCACTTTGAAAAAGTTATGCAGTTATAGCACGTTTCACTAGCTTTGCCCAACTTCAAAATGCTATATCTCAGCGAATATATAACGCATATAAGTGAAATTTTGTGTGTGAATTTGAAATGGTATAGACCCTATGAATTAAATTTTTCATTAAAATGTGGCCATTGGTTTCAATTTTCGTTTCTTTGCGATATAATATAAAATCCTACTTGCCAACACACATCACACGCACACATATTGAAATGTCTACAGTAAATTATACGACCTCATTTGCACATTTTTGGTTTATCAAGCAATTGGCATGATTTTTGAGTGAAATTGCGTGAAATCGCACTTCTTGAACATAAAACAGTTTATATCCGGTGCAACGCACACATTGTCAATCAGAGGTGTGTCTACAAAAATTATTGTGTGGTTAAGAAGGAAAAATGAGTCTGCGAGTACATTTTATGACATTACAGCAAATCACAAATAGGATTTTTAAGTATTTCTGCAATGAAGCTACTCGAGGAAAACTATATCATTCTATTTCAAACCCACAAAAGAGGACTATTCACGCCTTGGGGATAAGCAAACGATCATTGCACCGCTGGATAGCGACATCTGAAATGTCTAATTCCAGTGTTTTACACACGAAAATTAGGCCAAGAGTGGTGGATAATTTTGACAGAGAATTGATCCGCAGAGAAATTTGCAATATGTTTCACAATAATGAGGCAGTGACTTTAAGGAAATTGAAAATTTGGTTAAGAAAGAATAATGACATTGATATTTCCAAATCTACGCTATGGAGGACTATTAGGAGTTTGGGATTCACTTTTAGAAAATATGTTGGTGGTAGAAACCTTATTTGTGAGAAGCCTCATATAGTTGCAATGAGAAGCAAATATTTACACGAGGTCAGAGAAATGAGAAGAGATTGTTATGATTTTGTGTATTTAGATGAAACTTGGATCAATGCGCACCACAGTAATGAACGAGAATGGCAATCATCTGATGGAACAACTAAGAGACTAGTACCAAGCAGCAAAGGACAGCGCCTAATAATTGCACACCCAGGAAGCAGCCATCATGGGCTTCTAAATAATACTGAACTCATATTTGTTTCAAAATCCACAGATAATAGGGATTACCATGCAGAGATGAATGGCAAGATATTTCAAGATTGGATTGTGAATCATGTACTTCCTTCCTTGGATAGACCGTGGTGTTTGATAATGGACAATGCCTCATATCACAACGTTGTGGCACCAGAAGATAAAGTTTCTAATTCACCAAGTATTAAAGATGTAATAAAGATTTGGCTGACCATAAACAACATTCCATTCAACGAAATGTCCATGAACCTGAATTACTTGGAATTGTAAAAAAAGACACAGCATACAAAGATATTTCACATAGACAAGGCAATCCATGAACATGGTCACAGATGTTTAAGATTACCTCCTTACCATTCTCACTTAAACCCAATAGAATTAGTATGGGCTAAAATTAAGGAACAGGTAGCAACAGAAAATAGAACGTTCAAATTAAAAGATGTTGAAATACTTATAAAAGCCGCCATCTCCAATACAGCCAGGGATTATTGGAAGAAAAGTGAGAACCATGTGTTACAAGAGGAAGAGGAATATTGGAAGAATGATGGTTTGTCCTTCATTCAGCCGAGATTGATTTTCAATTTCTCAGAGACATCTGATTATGATTCGGATGAAGTTTAATTTCTTTAAAGATGACCTTACCGTTATTTACAAGCACATTAGAGGAGCAACGTTCCATTATGATATTTATGAACCGCAAAGAGATGATACCCATTGAAATAATTAGATCAAGGAAGGTCCAGTTTGGTAGCGCATTAAATGTCAATGACAAACAATGTCACGAGTATTTCGCATGCAGATCATTTAAGAAATCATCTTCAACACGTATTCAATTGCAAACGTGATGGCCACATTATTGTAATAGTAGACACGCCTATGCCTAATCAATTCACAGAATCTGTGCATGAAGTGGTAAAATTTCTTTTCTCGATACACAATAATTAGTATGCCGACAAAGATCAAAGGATTTCATCCGTTTATGGGAACTGGACAAGATGCACAGATATAAAGTATATATTTGTTGGGTCTAACCCAATATAACATCGTATGCAAAAAATGGCATTAATACGTTAGACGGTTAATCAGATAATTACATTTGTTTGAGGGCAAAGCTAGTGAAACGTGCTATAGTATGTGTCCTGTTCAACCGCTTCCGTCTTCTTCTAATGTAAACGAACATTCCAGCTGCTAATTCTGGAGATTTTCCAAGCACTAACCAAATGTGAGTCAACAATCCAGACTTTTTTCGGTTTTCTCTGGATTGCGTCATTAACCTCCTGACAAGACGATCTTCTCTGTCTTTAATGGCTTAGTTGAATTATTTTTATTAGTTAACTTATCCATACTGTTTGATTGAAGCTTCTTAGGTCTTACATTTTCTACACGACCTGTCCCATGCCCAACCCTCATTGGTCGCTTTCTATGACATGCGTGGTAGGGTGCAGGGTTACTATTCTTTGATCCCCATTAGTGCCAGTATAAAGTACGAGTGTCTGATATATTGGTGATGACTTAATGCAGAGATTCTACATTTTTTTTTTTTTAACATCGACAGACTTCGCCAGACCTACTAGATTACACAACACCGCGCTTTGGGACATATATTACTGGCTGATATCGTAGCAGGAGAAAATGGAATTTCCCTTGACATAATGTCTGGTCCCTGTCGTGGCAGTACTTTAAGGCGGATAAGGATTGTAAAACATACTTGAGCACATAACAATAATAGTATTTATGGTGTGCGCTTTCTTCCATTACTCCGTCTCCGTATCATTATTTAAGGACGTATTCACATTAAGCGACTAAATAGGCCGACGTATCAATAGTTATTTGGGCGAAATTGGACAAATGTTCCCCTCCTTTTAACTTCCTAAAATAATTTATTATTAATTAATTTTTTCCTGGGCGTTCCTTTCGGCGTGTTCTTACTGTAATGTATATTATATTTTGCACATACTATTGATTACACATTTTTATGAACTTTAATCATTCTCAACCGCTACCTGTACATCTAAGATAGAGATACATGTCTATTACGTACCGGTGATGATTTTCTAAGGAAATGTGTGTAATAAATAGGGAAAAAAATCCAGAAATTTTCCGCAAATCCGGTGTATGTTCTTTTAGCGAATGTTCGATTCAGATTTCACGGTGCACTGCCAGCCTTTTCCGTATTTTCCCGGAAAAGTACCACAAAACGATTGAAAGGCATGCTCGTTTTTTTTTTCCACCAGAGTTCAGCTTAGTTTTCACGGTGCAATGCGTGTCTTTTCCGTACGGTCCTGGAAAGCTAATTGGATTCATTCATTGTTGGTTACAGACGTTTAAAATGACTTAGACCATTCTATGTAAACATTGAAAAACGTAAACTATGTTATAGAGGAAACTACGTATGCTATTCAGGAAAAGAAAGCAACCAAAGTTAGTTATAAACATAAATGTGTAAGCTCAACAACAAGTAAATAGTTTATTTATTTCAGACACATGAGACCGAAGGATAGAAGCGACGGAATACGAGTATAATGGAATAAAAGATAAAAGAATTGGAAGCAATAACACCCATGATAGGACACTCTATACGGAGCTTTGCAACATGGAGCAATCTGATCGTAAAAAAATGTCACCCGCCAGACACGCTATATCGCCCCTATTTATCTCCTTTACACTTGGGTCATGACACCTATGTCTTAGCCTCCTGTTGATTTTTGGCCTCAATTAAAAACTGAACCCACTTTATCTTAGTTGCAATTTCCAAATTTACATACGGTGTTATCCATTCTATGAACTTGAGGCATTTGCTAACAATTATCCTGTCATGTTTATAAATTACTACCTTGACCTCCATAGCCCACTGGTGTTCAACAGCCAGCATAATGACTGCAATGTTGTAGATCCTTTAATGCGCCCTTGGTCTTGACTGTCCCTACAGGCTCAGTTGTTTCAGTAGGTCGTACACTGAAGTAGACATTATACCTGTTACACCTACCTCTACAACCATGGCTTTTACTATGAACCTCTCCTATGTTAACTCCGCGACCACATCATTTTATTTGATCATTCTCAATGCTTCATCCTCATCATTTTCCTTTGCGCCCCTTACGGAGCATGGAGACACGACTGCAGCTATTTACAGGAAGCTTGCACTGAACATTCACATTCTATTGCAGCTGTGGTTTATACAGCAATTTCTTGTACATGATGGGGTTGCCAGCCCCATGTACAACTTTTTATTTGTCGTTTTGTACGGACTGCCTGATGGAGAAGAGGTTATATTCTTTCTTTGTCTCATCAGAGACTTCGGGAAACTGCACGAGACATTCTGAATGCTCGCTCGACAGCTGATCTAGAACTACCAGCTCTTAGTATACGAGCTAATTTCATGACTACCGTTACAGATTTTGCAATAAATAATTTATTTATAAAGATAACATGAGTGTTATATATCAAAATGTGAAGAAATGAAACCCCTATATCATGCACGTAACTAAATTGTTCAGTGGTTTTAAACATGCATTCACCTATACATTTTCGCTATTGACGGGGATCGATCATCGGCCTTTCTAAAAGGCCGCTCGTATACTAAGAGTTAATCATTATAATCTGAAGCGACAACGAGGATCCAGATTACCATCAGCAACATTCAAAACTGTCAAAATGAAAATAAAGATGACACAGAAAGAATCAGTAAAGAAAGTTTCCACCATTGTTCACAATATTATGGGTAAAAACAGAAGTAAGGATATTATACATCTTGACGGGCGATCTAAATGCAAGATAGAAATAGATACAAGCAGCTTTGAAAAGATATTCGGAAAACATGGACTTGAACGATAAAGTAAAATAAAAACATATTCATAAATTTTTATGCTTCCAATTAACTTATCGTACGGTGAAGCAGGTTTTCACATAAACATATAAAGCAACTTAGATATTATCAAAACAGAAGACAGGCATTTTTATTTCAAACTAATGGATAAAAATCAGTAATTCATCCCTTAATGGGTTATAATTATGATATATAACGTTTTAAATTGAGGATTGCATTGATCCCATTCTCTTACTGGAAGCATAGACCCCAAGCATTTATTTCATTTTGTACACTTGATCATGAACAAATTCTAATTTGTGTAAAGCATATTTTTAACAATCTTACATGCTTATACATAATACGGCTAATAGAAAATGTGTATGGTTTGCCTATATGTACACATGCAGTACGTACGTGAGGATTTCTCTTTACTACACACACACACACACACACACACACACGCACACGCGACCGTGCGCGCATACACACACACATAGTCCGAGAACTATTCCGGGACTTTGAGGCTCAATAACATTGAGCAGATGTGAGTGTTACGTATAAATTATACCGGACGTGCAGCCTTAATTCGCGGATTTTTATTGGTCATTTTCATCATATTCATTGACATTCATAAACATCCACACATATAAAAATGAAGAAGTAGAAGATTAGTTTACTGTCGCATTTTGCAATAAGTGTCAAGTGTTTCCATGGAGATTACATGTGAACTACAAGGGCAGTGCACTTATTACAGAAAAATATGGTTACTGTCCGTGCCAGAAATTATATTAAACAAGATCATACTTGAGAGATTGGAAGAAGGTACAGACAGACAGTAGAGGGAGTAATAGGTAATTTTTTACCAAGACAGGCCGTGTACAGACAAATAGCCACACTGCGCATAGTACGTGACAAAAAGATTGAAAATAGATTCAACATTTTGCATTACATTGTGAGATTATGGTAAAGCCTTCTACAGTTTAGATTCAGCATCACTTAGGAAACTGATAAGGTATTATGAATATCCTTAATCCATATATATATGTATATATATATATATATATATATATATATATATATATATATATATATATATATATATATATATATATATATATATATATATATATATATATATATATATTGGCTTCAACAGGCAAAGTTGATTGAAAAGACAGTGATATCACAATAAGCATAAATCAATCAATCAATCAATCAATTCCCTTTAGCATCCTATGGAGCAAAGGCCTTCAAAAAACGCATCCAGGTCCTACTGTCGCGTGTCATCAGTCAAGGCCTTTCCATATCTTCCTCATAATTTGTATTTCTGTCCTGACTTTCTAAGGCACAGTATCATCCAATTCTTGGCATTGCATTCCCCGCCAATTTGTAAGTCTGAGTATGTACGACCAGTGCTGAGCATACAGACTAGGGCAAGTAATCTAGGTTTGCAAAACAGCACTTGAACTCACCCTACATACAATCACGTAAAGAGTAAAAACGCAAATCGCTGGCGATCGAAAAAAGAAGAAAAAAAAGCTCTGCTCTACGTGTATTCTTCGGTCTGTATCTATTTTTCTTGCTGTGGGGTTAAAAGAACAAGGACTGCCTTGTAATGCTATCAACAGATTTCCTCAATACCCGTCAAATGCATCGCCAGTGTCTTCTTCTCATGTCTTGTTCTACTAGTACTTGTCTTGTTCTTGTCATCAGTTGCACGTTGGTAACCTTGTCATCAGTTGCATGTTGGTAACCTTGTCATCAGTTGCACGTTGGTGACCTTGTCATCAGTTGCACGTTGGTGACCTTGTCATCAGTTGCACGTTGGTAACCTTGTCATCAGTTTCACGTTGGTAACCTTGTCATCAGTTGCACGCTGGTAACCTTGTCATCAGTTGCACGTTGGTAACCTTGTCATCAGTTGCACGTTGGTAACCTTGTCATCAGTTGCACGTTGGTGTGGTAAAGTGGGATGTTATAAATATTTATAGGGGACTTAGTGTACTGACTGAGATCAGCTGTGAAGGTATCTATATCTAATAAGAGTAGTGTATTATAGATAACCTTACTTACTGCCACATATGTATACCTCAGTCAGAATTATTCTGGAATAGTGTGATGACTACGTTATATGTCTAGGGTATGTGTATGATGAAGTGTAAGTCATAACAACAACAGACAGATAAACAATTTAATTTATTCCACCACACTTGACAACACTGTGACACTCACATACATAAAACACTCTAAGAGGATATCTTAAAGGAGTCACTGATAACTTTTCAAATAACAATATGTATTCATTGCTGTCATGAATGTATATGTGTCCTGATTCAAATACAAAGGGAACCAGGAATCACAATCAATTTTAATTACAAGTTATATGTACAGAATTTATTAATATGATTCATGTAGTGACATATATTATTAATGGTATCCTATGTGTGTCAGTTGTGTAGTGGTAATATGAGGTAATACTGGTTTTGTTTTGTTCAAGCTCTGTTGGTATTTGTCATCATGACTTCAATAGTTTGTTTCTATTTGAACTAGTATTGGAGATGTTCTCAGTTCCTGGTATTAAAACAATTAAATTCCCCTCTTAATTTTAGTTTATAATGTCATTTTAAGATGGGGGTACATAATGTTGAGCTCCATGGCCACACTCTCTTATCTTGCGTGATGACAGCAGTAAAAGACTCCTCTGCTCGTTTACTTAAATGAGTTCTGGAGCCACCCCACTGGTTGCTATATGGACCAAGGAGTATGCTGTCCACCTCTGGCTTCAACAAAGCTCTGACCAGGTGCTGCTCAATAACTTTAAGACCACGGTCCCACAATTCATGGAAATAATAATAAACAGTTTCGTTGACTGGCAATGAATATAGCACAACTCCGATCTGCCGATGTCCCAGGCTTTATTTTATAAAAAATATACACTGGTGCTCAACGTACTGTTTCTTAGTAGGTTTATTACAAGATGTGGCAATGAACAGACGCTCTGAATTGTGTATATTCGCAGCTCTACCCAATCACACCACGTCTACACATCTTTTCAAAAAAGTACCCCTTTCTCACGTTTCCCCTGACAACACAAGATAGTATTTATAGTCCGACCAATCGTGTTTAGTCTTTCATTTGTTGCGCTCCAATCAAATAGGAGTTAACATGGTAGGGTATTTCCGTAACGTAATGTTTTTTCAAACACGTTATAAAAAATTTTATGAGCAGAAATGATTTCATGCTGTCAGGCACCCCCACTATTTTATTTTGGCCATAACTTGGTAATTCCTAGACTATTTGCGTAACGTTTTACATATTCTTTGTCAGCAAACCCTAAGGAATCCAAATATACGAATTTAAGGGAGCTAGGTGGCTGCGTTCAAAATGTGCATTTTCTACCACCTCCTGTTCACTTCACTCCCCATGTGGTGTCTGGGTACTGTCATGTTTTCAAACGTAAACCGGTATAATGTCATCTTTCCCAATAAGCGTTTTTCAGGATTTTAAAACCTAACTCTGGTATGGGTAGTGAATTTTATCACTGTCGATTTGAAATAAAGTTAGTGCATGTGGCCTTACACGCGTGATGGCAGCAATTGTGTATCGCGCGACGCGTGTTTAGTGTTGCACGTGTCCCTGCTTTCTGCCTCTCCCTTCTCTCTATCCTTTAGTCCATCTGTCTTTTAGTTACGCCGTGTATAAAATGGAATGAATGAAATATTAAATTTAGGTCATTGATCAGCTTGCGTATCTCAAGGTTTTTCCAAGAAATACAGTACACGTTTCATTGAAGAAAGCGGGTAATAATACAGTAGGCTTTTACTATCAACGTGAAAGCGTTACAATTTGCAGACGAAGTAGAAAACAAGGGGGATTTCGAGTACAGGCATTGTGACAGCACTGTTCTTTACCATTCTTCTTTCCTTTTATTAAATTTATTTGTTAGGCTTTGCATTTACGTTTTAATTTATATATGGGGATTAGAATAATTCACGACATCTCCCCTCTTAAAACAGACATTATATGTCAGTCCTTTATTCTATATACACATAGAGAAATTTATTATTATTTCTGGGGTTTACGGTGATTCTCATCACACGGATGGCGGCTTAAAAAATCCGCTCCCAAATTTGTTTTTCCAGATATATACTCAATGCTAAAATTATAGGGAGCCAAAAGCAAGGACCATCGGAGTAACCTAGAGTTCTCATGCCTAGCCTGGGCTAGAAACGATAAAGGTTTGTGATCCGTTTGCAACTTAAATGCCTTCCCATACAGATAAATATTGAATTTCTTTATTGCCCATATTACTGCAAGACATTCTTTTTCGCTAGTTGAGTAGTTGATTTCAGCTTTATTCAATTTTCTGCTAGCATATGCCACTGGGCTTAATTCCCCATCCAATGCATCTGATTTCTGTAGTAGAGTTGCACCTAACCCAATATTACTGGCATCCGTCCTTACTATGAATTCTTGACTTAAGTCAGGTAATTTCAAAATAGGTTTACTTGTGAGCTTTTCCTTCAATTCTTGGTAAGCCATTTCACATTGTGGTGTCCATGTAATGCGATCTGGATGTCCTTTACGTGTCAAATCAGTTAACGGTGCACATATGGAATTAAAGTTTTTGATATACTTCTGGTAGAAACCACATAATGAGACAAAGGATCTAACGTCCTTCTTGGTTTGTGGTCTCGGGGCTTTCTTTAGTTTCTCTAAATTCTTTGGGTCAGGGGTCATGTTTCCCTGATAAACTGTGTGTCCCAAAAATTCCAATTCTTTACATCCAACGCAACATTTGGTTGGTCGGGCTGTTAAATTTGCTTCCCTAAGTCGATCAAACAGCATCTTCAGAGAGTCAATGTGTTCCTCAAATGTTTCTGTTGCTATAAGGATATCATCCATGAAATTTGTTATACATGGATTATTCAGAGGGTCCAATAATTTTCTCATCATTCTAGAGAAGACACTAGGCGCATTCTTCAATCCAAATGGCAATCTATTAAACTCATAGTGTCCTTCTGAGGTACTAAAAGCTAGGTATGGTCTAACCTCAGGCTTTACTGGAATCTGATAGTATCCTTTACTCAGATCCACTTTTGAGAAATATTTAGCTTTATTTAGTCTGGCAAACAGCTGATTTGTATCCGGCAATGGATCCACCTGTCCTTCTGTAATAGCATTCAGTCTCCTGTAATCTATACAGAGTCTATGTTCTCCAGAGGGCTTCCTTAAGAGTACAACACCGGAACTATATGAGGATTCACTGTGCGAAATAATTCCTTCCTTCAACAGATAGTCTATCTCTTCCTTCAAAGCTTTCTCCTTAGCAAACGGAATCGAATATGGTTTCATACAGACAGGTGTGGGGTCTATCAGTTTCATATCATATTCCAATAGGTTTGTATGCCCTGGTCGGTCTGTTAACACCTCTGCATGATTATTTAGAACCTGTTGTACTCTCTCTTTCTGAGTTTTTGTTAAATGTGTACTGATTTTCACCTGTGCTGCTGTCTCACAGGGGTGTAATGGATATTCAAATGATGAAAGTGGTTCCTTTTTCATCTCCATGGCGATGGACAAGGTCAACAAGTGTGTCTCTTCCTGATGTTCTCTTTCCAAATATTTCTTCAGGAGATTCACATGATAGATTTTTTTCTTTCCCCTTCTTATCTATCTTATAATTTGTTCTAGACACCTTCTCTAAAACTGTATATGGACCTTGCCATCCAATCTGTAACTTATTCTGACTCCCGGGGAGAAGAAGCAGTACCTTCTCTCCCACAGCCAAATCTCTGTCTTTCGCCTTCCTGTTATAATAGGCAGCATGTTTCTTCCTGGCTTGTTTCAAATTTTCATTGGCAAGTTTCCAGCCAGTTTTTAAACGAGTGGTCAGCTCATTCACATATTGGTATGAAGATGTAATGTTTTCCTCTGCCTTTTCATCAGTCCACGTTCTTAACAAAGCTACATATGGACCTTTAATTGTGTGGACCTATTTGTCCATGCACCGGTATGGTCTCTTCCACTCGAAGCTCTATAGTGATGATTTTTCTTCCCAGAATTATCATGCATAAAACGACCGCTACCAATTTTTCTTTTGGGGCTTTCTCCCCACTTAAAATTCTTGATGAGAGATTTCCTCTCTACATCCTCTTCCTCCAGTTTGTTTAAGTCCGATTGAGGGATTTTCGGCTTATCCTGGGGTAAGACATCTTTTTGCACTCTCCGCATAGTGGCCATTGTAAAACAGTTAAGTGAAGCTTGTCCGTGAAAAGGGGCTTCCCATTCCATTTGGTCCACTTTATCAAATCTATTTTTCTTTTTATTATCAGGCCTAATTTTGCCCCGTGGCGTGTCCAGGTCCTGATCAATGTTCCCACTTGTGGGTGTTCCCTCATGTGCTATGCTACACCTTTCTACAAAATTCTCAATGTCCCATCTTGCTTTGGGCCAATAATAATTGTGAGCCACCTTTTGAATGATGGTACCTATCTTCTCATGGTCCCCATCTGGTTTCACATGTAGGCTCCTTATTAAGTCTGCCCTATATCTTTTAGGAAGTACCAGCTGTCCCTGACCTTTGGATCTAGCTCCAGTCTTCCTATACATCAACTTGTTTTTCATGTAAAAATTTCCCTTGCCTGGAGTTGTATGACAAGTTGACAATTTCCTGAAACAAGGCTTGAGTGTTTTATCCCCAGCCTGTGCCTTCCTCATCTCTTCTGGAGTGGTATTCAACATAATATCCTCCTCCTGTCTTGAGGTCGACCTGACCTGAAGGGTTGCCATGTACACAGGTTTCCTTCTACAATGGTCAGTGTCATGATTGTTCATCTTACAATTTTTACACCACCTTTTTCCTTGGTTGTAAGATTTTCTTTCATCATATTTCCTTTCATCGAATTGTGGGGTTTTATTTTTATTTTCATACCGTGGCCTATCAAACTGGTGCTTACCTTTGTTTTGATCCCTAGGATCAAATTTATTAAAGTTCTGTGGTGCCCTAAAGTTATCCACTTGTTTCTTTTTATTACCTGTTACCTCTGCTGAGCTGCTTGATACCTTTCAGCAACATTTAGCAACTCACCCAGCCTCTCTGCACCTTGTTCCATGAGAAACTTTCTCAGGTCTGGAGCCATGGACTCTCTTAATTGCTCTATAAGGACCATTTCCTTAAGATCTTGGGTTTTCCCCAGAGAATTCCATTTCTCCAAGTATGTCTCTATTCGTGCAGAGAACTGGTGATAGGTTTCACCTGACAGTAGTTTAGCATTCCTAAATTTTTTCCTATAAAATTCTGCATTCTTTTCATATCTTAACAAAAGAGCCTGCTTTAGCATGTCATAATTTTCCTGATCACTTCTGCTCATTTTAGCAAAAACTTCATAAGCTGCCCCACGAAGTCCCTGAGATAACTTTAAGCTCCACCTTTCTCTCTCTAACCCATACGTGGTAGCTAATAGTTCGTACCTATTTAGATAGCTCTCTATATCATCGTCTTTCTCAACAAAATGATCTAAATGAAAATTCATAGCTGAGGTTGAGGCTCCTTGGCTAGCAGTGGCATCAGAGGTAAAGGGACTGGCACCATTTTCAGGAGCATGGCCTTGAAACTCATACTCCCTTAGTCGTAACTCATGTTCCCTTTGTAATCTCTTCTCCTCCTTTTCTGCTTCCCTCTCTGCAGCTAATCGCTTGTCTTCCCTTTCTGCAGCCTGTCTTCTTTCCTCGGCTTCCCTTTCTGCAGCTAATCTTTTGTCTTCTCTTTCTGCTTCCAATGCTTTAGCTTCTTTGTCAGCCTCAATCTGCAACCTCTTAGCCTCAGCCTCAATCTGCAACCTCTTAGTCTCGGCCTCTAATTTTCTTTCGGCCTCTTTTTCTAATCTTCTTTCTTCCCGTTCAATATATTTGTCACATTCAGCAGTGACATAAGAAATCATAATTTGCCCGTCCATTCCTAACTCTTTCGCAGTCTGTACAGCAGCAGATCGAAATTTTGCCAGGTCGGCCATTATCTAACAGATAAATGTCTAAACAATTTTATCTATGACTAATTAACTCAAGACAACACAGGCACTGTGAGCTCAACCTTATTTATTTTCACCCAAGGATACCTTTTAATTCTTATTATTCCCTGAAGTGAATTACCCCCAATATTTGTAATAGGGAAAGATTCAAAATCCCGAGGGCGAGACCCCAATATATGTGGTAAAGTGGGATGTTATAAATATTTATAGGGGACTTAGTGTACTGACTGAGATCAGCTGTGAAGGTATCTATATCTAATAAGAGTAGTGTATTATAGATAACCTTACTTACTGCCACATATGTATACCTCAGTCAGAATTATTCTGGAATAGTGTGATGACTACGTTATATGTCTAGGGTATGTGTATGATGAAGTGTAAGTCATAACAACAACAGACAGATAAACAATTTAATTTATTCCACCACACTTGACAACACTGTGACACTCACATACATAAAACACTCTAAGAGGATATCTTAAAGGAGTCACTGATAACTTTTCAAATAACAATATGTATTCATTGCTGTCATGAATGTATATGTGTCCTGATTCAAATACAAAGGGAACCAGGAATCACAATCAATTTTAATTACAAGTTATATGTACAGAATTTATTAATATGATTCATGTAGTGACATATATTATTAATGGTATCCTATGTGTGTCAGTTGTGTAGTGGTAATATGAGGTAATACTGGTTTTGTTTTGTTCAAGCTCTGTTGGTATTTGTCATCATGACTTCAATAGTTTGTTTCTATTTGAACTAGTATTGGAGATGTTCTCAGTTCCTGGTATTAAAACAATTAAATTCCCCTCTTAATTTTAGTTTATAATGTCATTTTAAGATGGGGGTACATAATGTTGAGCTCCATGGCCACACTCTCTTATCTTGCGTGATGACAGCAGTAAAAGACTCCTCTGCTCGTTTACTTAAATGAATTCTGGAGCCACCCCACTGGTTGCTATATGGACCAAGGAGTATGCTGTCCACCTCTGGCTTCAACAAAGCTCTGACCAGGTGCTGCTCAATAACTTTAAGACCACGGTCCCACAATTCATGGAAATAATAATAAACAGTTTCGTTGACTGGCAATGAATATAGCACAACTCCGATCTGCCGATGTCCCAGGCTTTATTTTATAAAACATATACACTGGTGCTCAACGTACTGTTTCTTAGTAGGTTTATTACAAGATGTGGCAATGAACAGACGCTCTGAATTGTGTATATTCGCAGCTCTACCCAATCACACCACGTCTACACATCTTTTCAAAAAAGTACCCCTTTCTCACGTTTCCCCTGACAACACAAGATAGTATTTATAGTCCGACCAATCGTGTTTAGCCTTTCATTTGTTGCGCTCCAATCAAATAGGAGTTAACATGGTAGGCTATTTCCGTAACGTAATGTTTTTTCAAACACGTTATAAAAAAATTTTATGAGCAGAAATGATTTCATGCTGTCAGGCACCCCCACTATTTTATTTTGGCCATAACTTGGTAATTCTTAGACTATTTGCGTAACGTTTTACATATTCTTTGTCAGCAAACCCTAAGGAATCCAAATATACGAATTTAAGGGAGCTAGGTGGCTGCGTTCAAAATGTGCATTTTCTACCACCTCCTGTTCACTTCACTCCCCATGTGGTGTCTGGGTACTGTCATGTTTTCAAACGTAAACCGGTATAATGTCATCTTTCCCAATAAGCGTTTTTCAGGATTTTAAAACCTAACTCTGGTATGGGTAGTGAATTTTATCACTGTCGATTTGAAATAAAGTTAGTGCATGTGGCCTTACACGCGTGATGGCAGCAATTGTGTATCGCGCGACGCGTGTTTAGTGTTGCACGTGTCCCTGCTTTCTGCCTCTCCCTTCTCTCTATCCTTTAGTCCATCTGTCTTTTAGTTACGCCGTGTATAAAATGGAATGAATGAAATATTAAATTTAGGTCATTGATCAGCTTGCGTATCTCAAGGTTTTTCCAAGAAATACAGTACACGTTTCATTGAAGAAAGCGGGTAATAATACAGTAGGCTTTTACTATCAACGTGAAAGCGTTACAATTTGCAGACGAAGTAGAAAACAAGGGGGATTTCGAGTACAGGCATTGTGACAGCACTGTTCTTTACCATTCTTCTTTCCTTTTATTAAATTTATTTGTTAGGCTTTGCATTTACGTTTTAATTTATATATGGGGATTAGAATAATTCACGACAGTTGGTGACCTTGTCATGCCATTTCAATCCTTCTATTCTACGCAAGCAGCCATTTATAAAAGTCTATAACTTCTCTGTTGTTATTGTTGTTGTTGTTGCTGTCCAAGTTTTGCAGCCATGTCAATAGAGCTGACAATAAGAATTCAGAAAGAAAAAATGATGGGGGTCAGCTTTCATTGAAAAATACATGGTAATGAAAAGCAATCAAATCCAACACATAAGTTAGTATATTCAAAACGTTTCAATGCAATTCTATTGTATCATTATGAAATACCTTGTATGAAGAGCAACCAAAGTTTTAAAACAGTTCTGTTGCCCTGCTCTGAGCAACGAAAGATACAATTAAACAGTTACAGGCTTGCTTAAATGTACTCGTATTCTCACGAAACTGGAAAGATTATAATAACATGACAGGACCAAAGATAAGAAACACTCAGGGAAATATATGACAAGCACTAGTGAACCAAGAGATAAAGAGCAGACGTTGGTGTTGGCTGAAACAAGAGATAAAGAGCAGATGTTGATGTTGGCTGAAACAAGAGATAAAGAGCAGATGTTAGTGTTGGCTGAAACAAGAGATAAAGAGCAGATGTTGATGTTGGCTGAAACAAGAGATAAAGAGCAGATGTTGGTGTTGGCTGAAACAAACGATAAAGAGCAGATGTTGGTGTTGGCTGAAACAAGAGATAAAGAGCAGATGTTGGTGTTGGCTGAAACAAGAGATAAAGAGCAGACGTTGGTGTTGGCTGAAACAAGCGATAAAGAGCAGATGTTGATGTTGGCTGAAACAAGCGATAAAGAGCAGATGTTGATGTTGGCTGAAACAAGAGATAAAGAGCAGACGTTGATGTTGGCTGAAACAAGAGATAAAGAGCAGACGTTAGTGTTGGCTGAAACAAGCGATAAAGAGCAGATGTTGATGTTGGCTGAAACAAGAGATAAAGAGCAGACGTTGGTGTTGGCTGAAACAAGAGATAAAGAGCAGATGTTGGTGTTGGCTGAAACAAGAGATAAAGAGCAGATGTTGGTGTTGGCTGAAACAAGAGATAAAGAGCAGATGTTGGTGTTGGCTGAAACAAGAGATAAAGAGCAGATGTTGGTGTTGGCTGAAACAAGAGATAAAGAGCAGACGTTGGTGTTGGCTGAAACAAGAGATAAAGAGCAGACGTTGGTGTTGGCTGAAACAAGCGATAAAGAGCAGATGTTGATGTTGGCTGAGACAAGAGATAAAGAGCAGATGTTGGTGTTGGCTGAAACAAGAGATAAAGAGCAGATGTTGGTGTTGGCTGAAACAAGAGATAAAGAGCAGATGTTGGTGTTGGCTGAAACAAAAGATAAAGAGCAGATGTTGGTGTTGGCTGAAACAAGAGATAAAGAGCAGATGTTGATGTTGGCTGAAACAAGAGATAAAGAGCAGATGTTGGTGTTGGCTGAAACAAGAGATAAAGAGCAGATGTTGATGTTGGCTGAAACAAGAGATAAAGAGCAGATGTTGATGTTGGCTGAAACAAAAGATAAAGAGCAGATGTTGGTGTTGGCTGAAACAAGAGATAAAGAGCAGATGTTGATGTTGGCTGAAACAAGAGATAAAGAGCAGATGTTGATGTTGGCTGAAACAAGAGATAAAGAGCAGATGTTGATGTTGGCTGAAACAAGAGATAAAGAGCAGATGTTGATGTTGGCTGAAACAAAAGATAAAGAGCAGATGTTGGTGTTGGCTGAAACAAGAGATAAAGAGCAGATGTTGGTGTTGGCTGAAACAAGAGATAAAGAGCAGATGTTGGTGTTGGCTGAAACAAGAGATAAAGAGCAGATGTTGGTGTTGGCTGAAACAAGAGATAAAGAGCAGATGTTGGTGTTGGCTGAAACAAGAGATAAAGAGCAGATGTTGGTGTTGGCTGAAACAAGAGATAAAGAGCAGATGTTGGTGTTGGCTTTAACAAAAGATAAAGAGCAGATGTTGGTGTTGGCTAAAACAAGAGATAAAGAGCAGATGTTGATGTTGGCTGAAACAAAAGATAAAGAGCAGATGTTGGTGTTGGCTGAAACAAGAGATAAAGAGCAGATGTTGATGCTGGCTGAAACAAGAGATAAAGAGCAGATGTTGGTGTTGGCTGAAACAAGAGATAAAGAGCAGATGTTGGTGTTGGCTGAAACAAGAGATAAAGAGCAGATGTTGGTGTTGGCTGAAACAAGAAATAAAGAGCAGATGTTGATGTTGGCTGAAACAAGAGATAAAGAGCAGATGTTGGTGTTGGCTTAAACAAAAGATAAAGAGCAGATGTTGGTGTTGGCTGAAACAAGAGATAAAGAGCAGATGTTGATGTTGGCTGAAACAAGAGATAAAGAGCAGATGTTGGTGTTGGCTGAAACAAGAGATAAAGAGCAGATGTTGGTGTTGGCTGAAACAAGAGATAAAGAGCAGATGTTGGTGTTGGCTGAAACAAAAGATAAAGAGCAGATGTTGGTGTTGGCTGAAACAAGAGATAAAGAGCAGATGTTGATTTTGGCTGAAACAAAAGATAAAGAGCAGATGTTGGTGTTGGCTGAAACAAGAGATAAAGAGCAGATGTTGATGTTGGCTGAAACAAGAGATAAAGAGCAGATGTTGGTGTTGGCTGAAACAAGAGATAAAGAGCAGATGTTGGTGTTGGCTGAAACAAGAGATAAAGAGCAGATGTTGGTGTTGGCTGAAACAAGAGATAAAGAGCAGATGTTGATGTTGGCTGAAACAAGCGATAAAGAGCAGATGTTGGTGTTGGCTGAAACAAGAGATAAAGAGCAGATGTTGGTGTTGGCTGAAACAAGAGATAAAGAGCAGATGTTGGTGTTGGCTGAAACAAGAGATAAAGAGCAGATGTTGGTGTTGGCTGAAACAAGAGATAAAGAGCAGATGTTGATGTTGGCTGAAACAAGCGATAAAGAGCAGATGTTGGTGTTGGCTGAAACAAGAGATAAAGAGCAGATGTTGGTGTTGGCTGAAACAAGCGATAAAGAGCAGATGTTGGTGTTGGCTGAAACAAGAGATAAAGAGCAGATGTTGGTGTTGGCTGAAACAAGAGATAAAGAGCAGACGTTGGTGTTGGCTGAAACAAGAGATAAAAAGCAGATGTTGGTGTTGGCTGAAACAAGAGATAAAGAGCAGACGTTGGTGTTGGCTGAAACAAGAGATAAAGAGCAGACGTTGGTGTTGGCTGAAACAAGCGATAAAGAGCAGATGTTGGTGTTGGCTGAAACAAGAGATAAAGAGCAGATGTTGGTGTTGGCTGAAACAAAAGATAAAGAGCAGGTGTTGATGTTGGCTGAAACAAGAGATAAAGAGCAGATGTTGGTGTTGGCTGAAACAAGCGATAAAGAGCATATGTTGGTGTTGGCTGAAACAAGCGATAAAGAGCAGATGTTGGTGTTGGCTGAAACAAGAGATAAAGAGCAGATGTTGGTGTTGGCTGAAACAAGAGATAAAGAGCAGATGTTGGTGTTGGCTGAAACAAGAGATAAAGAGCAGCCGTTGGTGTTGGCTGAAACAAGAGATAAAGAGCAGATGTTGGTGTTGGCTGAAACAAGAGATAAAGAGCAGATGTTGGTGTTGGCTGAAACAAGAGATAAAGAGCAGCCGTTGGTGTTGGCTGAAACAAGAGATAAAGAGCAGATGTTGGTGTTGGCTGAAACAAAAGATAAAGAGCAGATGTTGATGTTGGCTGAAACAAGAGATAAAGAGCAGATGTTGGTGTTGGCTGAAACAAGAGATAAAGAGCAGATGTTGGTGTTGGCTGAAACAAAAGATAAAGAGCAGATGTTGATGTTGGCTGAAACAAGAGATAAAGAGCAGATGTTGATGTTGGCTGAAACAAGAGATAAAGAGCAGATGTTGGTGTTGGCTGAAACAAGAGATAAAGAGCAGATGTTGATGTTGGCTGAAACAAGAGATAAAGAGCAGATGTTGATGTTGGCTGAAACAAGAGATAAAGAGCAGATGTTGGTGTTGGCTGAAACAAGAGATAAAGAGCAGATGTTGGTGTTGGCTGAAACAAGAGATAAAGAGCAGATGTTGATGTTGGCTGAAACAAGAGATAAAGAGCAGATGTTGATGTTGGCTGAAACAAGAGATAAAGAGCAGATGTTGGTGTTGGCTGAAACAAGAGATAAAGAGCAGATGTTGATGTTGGCTGAAACAAGAGATAAAGAGCAGATGTTGATGTTGGCTGAAACAAGAGATAAAGAGCAGATGTTGGTGTTGGCTGAAACAAAAGATAAAGAGCAGATGTTGGTGTTGGCTGAAACAAAAGATAAAGAGCATATGTTGATGTTGGCTGAAACAAGAGATAAAGAGCAGATGTTGGTGTTGGCTGAAACAAGAGATAAAGAGCAGATGTTGATGTTGGCTGAAACAAGAGATAAAGAGCAGATGTTGGTGTTGGCTGAAACAAGAGATAAAGAGCAGATGTTGGTGTTGGCTGAAACAAGCGATAAAGAGCAGATGTTGATGTTGGCTGAAACAAGAGATAAAGAGCAGACGTTGGTGTTGACTGAAACAAGAGATAAAGAGCAGATGTTGGTGTTGGCTGAAACAAAAGATAAAGAGCAGATGTTGGTGTTGGCTGAAACAAGCGATAAAGAGCAGATGTTGGTGTTGGCTGAAACAAGAGATAAAGAGCAGACGTTGATGTTGGCTGAAACAAGAGATAAAGAGCAGATGTTGGTGTTGGCTGAAACAAGAGATAAAGAGCAGACGTTGGTGTTGGCTGAAACAAGAGATAAAGAGCAGACGTTGGTGTTGGCTGAAACAAGAGATAAAGAGCAGATGTTGGTGTTGGCTGAAACAAGAGATAAAGAGCAGACGTTGGTGTTGGCTGAAACAAGAGATAAAGAGCAGATGTTGATGTTGGCTGAAACAAGCGATAAAGAGCAGATGTTGGTGTTGGCTGAAACAAGAGATAAAGAGCAGACGTTGGCGTTGGCTGAAACAAGAGATAAAGAGCAGACGTTGGTGTTGGCTGAAACAAGAGATAAAGAGCAGATGTTGATGTTGGCTGAAACAAGAGATAAAGAGCAGATGTTGGTGTTGGCTGAAACAAGAGATAAAGAGCAGATGTTGATGTTGGCTGAAACAAGAGATAAAGAGCAGATGTTGGTGTTGGCTGAAACAAGAGATAAAGAGCAGATGTTGGTGTTGGCTGAAACAAGCGATAAAGAGCAGATGTTGATGTTGGCTGAAACAAGAGATAAAGAGCAGATGTTGATGTTGGCTGAAACAAGAGATAAAGAGCAGATGTTGGTGTTGGCTGAAACAAACGATAAAGAGCAGACGTTGGTGTTGGCTGAAACAAGCGATAAAGAGCAGATGTTGGTGTTGGCTGAAACAAGAGATAAAGAGCAGATGTTGGTGTTGGCTGAAACAAGCGATAAAGAGCAGACGTAGTGTTGGCTGAAACAAGAGATAAAGAGCAGACGTTGGTGTTGGCTGAAACAAGAGATAAAGAGCAGATGTTGGTGTTGGCTGAAACAAGAGATAAAGAGCAGACGTTGGTGTTGGCTGAAACAAGAGATAAAGAGCAGACGTTAGTGTTGGCTGAAACAAGAGATAAAGAGCAGACGTTGGTGTTGGCTGAAACAAGAGATAAAGAGCAGACGTTGGTGTTGGCTGAAACAAGAGATAAAGAGCAGACGTTGGTGTTGGCTGAAACAAGCGATAAAGAGCAGATGTTGGTGTTGGCTGAAACAAGAGATAAAGAGCAGACGTTGGTGTTGGCTGAAACAAGAGATAAAGAGCAGACGTTAGTGTTGGCTGAAACAAGAGATAAAGAGCAGACGTTGGTGTTGGCTGAAACAAGAGATAAAGAGCAGACGTTGGTGTTGGCTGAAACAAGAGATAAAGAGCAGATGTTGGTGTTGGCTGAAACAAACGATAAAGAGCAGACGTTGGTGTTGGCTGAAACAAGCGATAAAGAGCAGATGTTGGTGTTGGCTGAAACAAGAGATAAAGAGCAGACGTTAGTGTTGGCTGAAACAAGAGATAAAGAGCAGACGTTGGTGTTGGCTGAAACAAGAGATAAAGAGCAGACGTTGGTGTTGGCTGAAACAAGCGATAAAGAGCAGATGTTGGTGTTGGCTGAAACAAGAGATAAAGAGCAGACGTTGGTGTTGGCTGAAACAAGAGATAAAGAGCAGACGTTAGTGTTGGCTGAAACAAGAGATAAAGAGCAGATGTTGGTGTTGGCTGAAACAAGAGATAAAGAGCAGACGTTGGTGTTGGCTGAAACAAGAGATAAAGAGCAGATGTTGGTGTTGGCTGAAACAAGCGATAAAGAGCAGATGTTGATGTTGGCTGAAACAAGAGATAAAGAGCAGATGTTGATGTTGGCTGAAACAAGAGATAAAGAGCAGATGTTGGTGTTGGCTGAAACAAACGATAAAGAGCAGACGTTGGTGTTGGCTGAAACAAGCGATAAAGAGCAGATGTTGGTGTTGGCTGAAACAAGAGATAAAGAGCAGATGTTGGTGTTGGCTGAAACAAGCGATAAAGAGCAGACGTTGGTGTTGGCTGAAACAAGAGATAAAGAGCAGACGTTAGTGTTGGCTGAAACAAGAGATAAAGAGCAGACGTTAGTGTTGGCTGAAACAAGAGATAAAGAGCAGACGTTAGTGTTGGCTGAAACAAGAGATAAAGAGCAGACGTTAGTGTTGGCTGAAACAAGAGATAAAGAGCAGATGTTGGTGTTGGCTGAAACAAGCGATAAAGAGCAGATGTTGATGTTGGCTGAAACAAGAGATAAAGAGCAGATGTTGATGTTGGCTGAAACAAGAGATAAAGAGCAGATGTTGGTGTTGGCTGAAACAAACGATAAAGAGCAGACGTTGGTGTTGGCTGAAACAAGCGATAAAGAGCAGATGTTGGTGTTGGCTGAAACAAGAGATAAAGAGCAGATGTTGGTGTTGGCTGAAACAAGCGATAAAGAGCAGACGTTGGTGTTGGCTGAAACAAGAGATAAAGAGCAGACGTTGGTGTTGGCTGAAACAAGAGATAAAGAGCAGATGTTGGTGTTGGCTGAAACAAGAGATAAAGAGCAGACGTTGGTGTTGGCTGAAACAAGAGATAAAGAGCAGACGTTAGTGTTGGCTGAAACAAGTTGTTGGCTGAAACAAGAGATAAAGAGCAGACGTTGGTGTTGGCTGAAACAAGAGATAAAGAGCAGACGTTGGTGTTGGCTGAAACAAGAGATAAAGAGCAGACGTTGGTGTTGGCTGAAACAAGAGATAAAGAGCAGACGTTGGTGTTGGCTGAAACAAGAGATAAAGAGCAGACGTTGGTGTTGGCTGAAACAAGAGATAAAGAGCAGATGTTAGTGTTGGCTGAAACAAGAGATAAAGAGCAGATGTTGGTGTTGGCTGAAACAAGCGATAAAGAGCAGATGTTGGTGTTGGCTGAAACAAGAGATAAAGAGCAGATGTTGGTGTTGGCTGAAACAAGCGATAAAGAGCAGATGTTGGTGTTGGCTGAAACAAGAGATAAAGAGCAGATGTTGGTGTTGGCTGAAACAAGAGATAAAGAGCAGACGTTGGTGTTGGCTGAAACAAGAGATAAAGAGCAGACGTTGGTGTTGGCTGAAACAAAGTACACCATGTAAAACCAAGAGCTTCAGAACCGACAGCTGCTTCAGGGCGGTTGTCCTGCAAGAGCGTCAGTTGCAGTTGTCGCCCCAAGCTCCGTAAGGAGCACATATGAGATGATTGAGAAGACAAACAATGAAATCAGTTGTTGATAGCATTACACAGCAGTCCTTTAGCTGGGTTCCCAAGGTAAAAAAAAAGAGGCAGAACCAAACACGCACGTAGAAGGAAAATGGGCCAAGATTTAGTTGTTTTTTTTTCGTAATTATCTGGATAGAATTCGAATGGATGGCACGATACAGGACAACATGCAATGATATGATGGACCAATGCTCCGAATGGAGCTAATGAGCAATGTCTGGCTGTGCGAATATAGCTAGTGTGTCTGATTGTTTTCTTCACAACTCTTTCTGATTGCCATTGCAATACGCTGAGTTGTTTATGTCCTTTAATACTGTTTTTTCTTTCTCACTTTCGTCGCTTTTGTTTCTGTTGAAGCCTCATGCGGAGAGTCATTGAAATGGCTTTACAAGTCGTGTAATCTGTACGATATGTTGTCACCTTCACTAGTTGTAGTTACACAACCCGGCATACTATCTCCTCATTGGACGTCTTAGGTTTCATTCATTCCTTACCCTTCTGCGCCGTGTTAAGCTCCGACCTTCAACAATCTCTCGCCAGATCTACTGGCCTGTACTGTCCATCCACGCTCCTTTCATGTCTTCACAATTACTTTTTCTATTTAACTAAATTATTCAAATTACTTTTTTATGTTGCTGAAGTGTTTTGTTTGTTTCTTTTTTGTTTGTTTGTTTTTTTGTTTAACGTCTCCACAAGATGAAATAACCGGATCCATGTCCAACCTCCTTAGTCACCTTGTACGACACACGTGATACTGTACATTGTTACTATTCTTTCTTCTTCTTTTGGATCCCGGTATCACACGGCAATTTATAAACGATTGATATGTCTTGTAATAGAGAAATCGAGACATTAATTGGCGTCTGTGTTTTCTGACATAAATGACAGAATCAAATCCGTTCGCCTTCTTTGTTCCTTCTAGGCACGGCTGCAGTCTAGCCTTAACCATTGTCTCATTATTTGCTTACAATCAACAACAAAGTATTTTAGACACATTAAGTCACTGCTCCAATTTCACATTTTGATTAACTCTTTGACTCCGGAACAACGCTCTGAGCGTTGGTCAGATTTGACACCCGTGCCAAAACAACTCTCTGAGCGTTGTTCTTATTCTATCACCAATTAAAATTACGGCGCTGGGTGGAAAACAATTGTGGAGTCAAAGAGTTAAAAGCCACTTGTCTTTGGTGACGGCCCGAAACTCAGGCCACATTTTTTATTATGTACTTTGTTTTCGTTCACCAGAAATCGAACTTCAGCTTAAAGATCCCAAAGCAGTTTACAGTAAAAATTGATTTCAATCGATAACTTCAATCGCCATTTGCTGTCACGGTTGAAAGTACAATTTTATTTGGGGGAGGATGGAAGGGCGTTTTTGCACTCACACAATTATTTCTCAGCTTCCACTCCTTCCTCTGGTAAACGCTCTCTCATAGCTCAGACTTTTGACAACCCTCAGACTTTTGACAACCCTCTGATTTTTGACAACCTTCAGTGCTCTTTTCTGTGCGCAGGAATCGGTGCTTTAGTGTTTCCACGAGTTGTGTGCCAGACAAAAACTGTTTTAGTTTCTGGGGGCACGTTTAAGGTGTTAATTGAAGGTGTTAATTGAAAGACCTACATTCATGCTCAGCCATTAACGTGAAAGTTGTTCCTTCCCGTGGGAGCATTCGATTTCTCCAGGAATTGAACAATGCTCCACTTACAGCGATCCGCTCGAGGGGGCTGAATATAACATACCCAAGCATAAAACAAGCCTGAAATATCGGTGGTGCGTTGGACTGGAACACCTACAATGTGGCAACAAACTCCGGGCAAAGAACTTAATTAATTCAGCAGCATTTATTAGAGGAAAAACCTCAACCAACTCACCCCATGTGTTTCAGGAGGATATCTGGGGAGGGGGGGGGGGGGGGGAAGGGGGGGGGGGGGGGGGGGGGGGGGGGGGGGGGGGGGGGGGGAGACGGAACAGGACCCCATCTTACTCGAGGATGTCGTAAATTACCACAAATGTGGGCTTGTTCGTATGGCTGGTGTGGTAAAGTGGGATGTTATAAATATTTATAGGGGACTTAGTGTACTGACTGAGATCAGCTGTGAAGGTATCTATATCTAATAAGAGTAGTGTATTATAGATAACCTTACTTGCTGCCACATATGTATACCTCAGTCAGAATTATTCTGGAATATTGTGATGACTACGTTATATGTCTAGGGTATGTATATGGTGAAGTGTAAGTCACAACAACAACAGACAGATAAACAGTTTAATTTATTCCACCACACTTGACAACACTGTGACACTCACATACATATAACACTCTATGAGAATATCTTAAATGAGTCACTGATAAATGTTCAAATATCAATATGTATTCAGTGCTGTCATTAATGTATATGTGTGTCCTGATTCAAATACAAAGTGAACCAGGAATCACAATCAATTTTAATTACAAGTTATATGTACAGAATTTATCAATATGAATCTTGTAGTGACATATATTATTAATAGTATCCTATGTGTGTCAGTTGTGTAGTGGTAATATGAGGAATACTGGTTTTGTTTTGTTTTTTCAAGCTCTGTTGGTATTTGTCATCATAACTTCAATAGTTTGTTTCTGTTGGAACTAGTATTAGAGATGTTCTCAGTTCCTGGCATTAAAACAATTAATTTCGCCTCTTAATTTGATTTTACAAGGTCAGTTTAAGCTGGGGGTACATAGTGTTGAGCTCAGCTGGCCACATCAGCTTATCTTTCGTGATGGTGGCAGGAAAAGATTCCTCTGATCGATTGCTCCCCTGTGCTCTGGAGACACCTCACTGTTAGCTAAATGGACCAAGGAGTATGCTGTCCGACTCTGGATTCAGCCAAGCTCTGACCAAGGGCTGCTCAATAACTTTAAGACCACGGTCCCTGAAACAAGAAGGTTGTACCTCCTACTTCAGAACCAATTTATACTCTATTTCTACACTGAGCACAATACAAAACAAACCTGAGTTCAGAGCGTTATGCCAACTGTCAGCTTCATCTGAAATACTTTACACCAGTATATTCCTCCTTAATGGTTACTACGCCTCTGCAATTCCAGCATTATTTCTTTCTAGTCAATAATCTAGGTGTCAGTGTACTGCTTGGCAATTCCATGTAGTTTTACTTTCCTCCGACACCTTCTGTTCAGGCTGGAGCACTATAGGCTTTACCTCATGTTCGCTACTGAACCACACATATATACAGACATAAGTATCAATTTACATTCAATTTTCATTTAAAAAGATGTCAAATATTTCAAACCTACCACAATTCATGGAAATAATACACAGTGACGTTGAATGGCAATGAATATAGCACAACTCCGATCTGCCGATGTCCCAGGCTTTTATTTGGAAAAAATATATCCTGGTGCTCAACGCACTGTTTCTTAGTAGGTTTATTACAAGATGTGGCCCTGAACAGACGCTCTGAATTGAGTATATTCGCAGCTCTACCCAATCAGGCCATGTCTACACATCTTTTCAAAAAAGTACCCCTTCTCACGTTTCCCCTGACAACACAAGATAGTATTTATAGTCCGACTAATCGTGTTTAGCCTTACATTTGTTGCGCTCCAATCAAATAGGAGTTAACATGGAGACTCATTTCCCGTACAATGGTGGCCTAAAATTCTGCCACTGAGCGATTCTGATTTTGGTGTTGTCTGACACCCTCACTATTTTATTTTGGCTATAATTTGGTAATTCTTAGACTATTTGCGTAACGTTTAACATATTATTTGTCAGCAAGTCCTAAGGAACCCAAATATACAAATTTAAAAGAGCTAAGTGGCTGCGTTCAAAATATGCAATTTCTTCTACCTCCTGTTTCGAAGATGTGCTGTCTGAGTACTGTCATGTTTTCAAACGTAAACCAGTATAATGTCATGTTTCCCAATAAGAATTTTGTAAGTTTAAAAACCTAACTCTGGTATGGGTAGTGTTTTTATCACTGTCGATTTGAAAACAAGCTAGTGCTTGTGGCCTTACACGCGTGATGGTAGTAATTGTGTATCGCGCGACTCGTGTTAGTATTGCCTGTGCCTGCTTTCTGCCTCTCCCTTCTTTCTATCTTTAGTCCATCTGTCTTTTGTTTTTGGTAACATAGTGTAGAAAAAGACATGAATGGAATTTTAATTCTAGGTCAACTTGCGTATTTCAAGGTTTTTCTTAGAAATGGAGTACACTTTTTAGTGTGTTTGGGAAACGCGTGTATACTGCAGAAGGCTTTACTATCAACGTGAAACGTTACAATTTGCAGACGCAGGAGAACACAAGGGGGATTTCGAGTACAGTCATTGGGACAGCACTGTTCTTTACCATTCTTCTTTCCTTTTATTAAATTATTTGTTAGGCTTTACATTTACCTGATAATTTATATATGTGGATTAGAATATTTCACGACAGCTGGCAATCCCATCATATTAAATAAATTGCTACAGGCACCGCCACTACAATAGCACATTTGTTTGCTATGGTACAGGTTTTATGCAAGTAAGACACTTGTAGGGGTGCGCAATGCTTCTTAATTCCTTTAGCCCTACATGCACTATGGCGTGTCTGATGCCCCCATAATACTAACTGTTTGAGTGAAACATCCTTTAACGAACGATGAACCCATCCCGCCAGCTTTTTTGGGAAAGTACGGAAAAGGTGCGTGAAAGTTAAATTGAACACCGATTAAAAGCGCGCAGCCTTGCAATCATTTCATGGTGCATTGAGCATAACTCATGATAAGTTTGACTACAAAGTATCAGTGAAGTTGATATGGAGTGGAATGCAATGTCATGGCCACAGAAGAATTAGTGACGTCATCAAGACCAGCAGCAGAAAGAGCACTACAGAATTATCTCCTCCCCCCCCCCCCCCCCCCCCCCCCCCCCACCACCCCCCCCCCCCCCCCCTCCCCCCACACACCCCCCCCCCCCCCCCCCCCCCCCCAAAGCGTCATGTTTCGGCGGGTTACTTGCCCATGGTGTACTATTTTATCAATGAACCTCCGGTACGTCTGTTTGGTTACAATAAGATGTTCCTTCTGCTCTTTACTCAGATATAAAATCAACTCATTGTTGCATTTACGACTAACAACAATTCAATATTTTCAGAGCAGCACCCAGGCCACTAGAAGAATGATGCATATTGCCAGATTAACAGAAGTGAGCAAGTGGTTATCTTCAGATTCCGCGCAGGCCACAGTATATTGGAATACCATCTATTCAACAAGCTAAAGATAGGAACTACCAATGAGTGTACCTGTGGTTCCGATAAAATGACAGCTGAACAACTGCTACAAAAGTACCCAACATATGAGGAACAAAGAAAGCACATATGGTGGTGTGGCGACATTGATGTTGGATAGAAATATACTAGCAGAAATGGAAAAAAGAGCTGGTGAACTAGTGGTAGGGATGGTACAGGACGTCAGATAGTTAACTTCACGGCTCTAGATGGCGGCTGTAGAAGAGAGCTGGGAAGTAAGTCACCTTCTCGCTAGACCTGTCCTATTCTCCACGGGTGTCTGTATTAATAGTTGCTGTGGAATGCAGCTCGTTAATTATCCCTATCAAATTTAAATATCAAATAATTCTCTTAATTTCCATACAATAACAAAAGTATGAGCAGAAACTGGAATTTAATTAACAAAATTACCCAACTGCGATTTATAAAATATATCTGTACATTTATTAATTAAAATATAAGTTTGGTAAAGATAGCAGATATGTATTTACACAAATCACAAGTTGGAAAATTATAAGGTTTCAATGTCTTTGTTCATCATTGCTGGCAATTGGTGACTTCTGCATCTTGTTTCTTTATAGTAATGAGTAAACTTATCTAAATTAAAGTCCTTTCACTGCAGACACCTCTCGTCATACATCAGATGTTGATGTCCAAGATACGTAAATCACCTACGAGTAGATATGTAGCCACAATGCGTCTGTCAGGCGAATTGCAAAGGTGGTGCTTGAATCACACACTGCAGTATTGTATGCTTCTTATCAAAAGTTTTTTTTGTGACTCTCTCGGATAAGAACCTGACAAACATGCACAGATTATGGTGTCTATTTCCTACCACCAAGACGACCCCACGATGATGGCAGGCCACTATTGATCAGAATCCTCATTTAGACAACATAGTCCATGAGGCTGTGGTCTTGTCAATCAAAGAAGTACGTCATACAATCAGTAAAATACATTTGTAGACTATAGGCATCATTTACAAATTGTTTCTCAATTCTGTCTTGATTAGTCCCCTTTGGTCCTAATTTATACCAAAAGTGGTTTCCCTTTAAAGATATTACATCAATAAAGATTTTAATTGAACGAAAAACAAAACAAAGGGAAGCGAAGAAGCAGTGGAAGAAGAAGAAGAAGACGAACTCTTTGGTAACCAGCATTTAGAAAGCTAAGCCAGGAAAAGGACTGCAAGCTCTTATAGCTAGTATCGCGCAGTCCTGACAAGGACTTTTACTTACATCATGCTGTTGCTGTTCAGGATTTTGCAGGTTATATTCAGTTTGGAAACCAATTTCAGTTATCAGCACAGGTTTTAGAGTACCAAGATTAAGATATATGCAGGTAATTCAAAGTCAATGCTAACATTAATATTAAATATTACAACAATTTACATAACACCAAAATGCTTGTAACCCAACGATTAATACAAGCTTTAACATACCCTTCAGACACAGTATTACGGAACTGACCTTTTCACTTAAGCAAGTCTGCTCACAAGCAGGTCAGCTTTGCTGTTCTCAGCTATGGAATGTTGCTATGTGGCTTCACAAGCGTGGGTCAGACCGCTGGACGTCTTTTCGGCTATGAAATTTTGAGAGTCTTGAATTGATTCTGAGCGGGCTTAAATGCATAACCTAGGACTAACCCTTTTCTTCTCGGAGGTCCGCGCTTGAGATCAATTTTGTACTTGTAACTTTCGTGGGATTTTAATGCTGTTGTGCGATTTTTCCGACAAAATCATGATTTCCTCGTCAATTAAAAAAAAAAGTAATAATTCTGTGGTGAAGTGGGATGTTATAAATATTTATAGGGGACTTAGTGTACTGACTGAGATCAGCTGTGAAGGTATCTATATCTATTAAGAGTAGTGTATTATAGATAACCTTACTTGCTACCACATATCTATATATCTCAGTCAGAATTATTCTGCAATAGTGTGATGACTACGTTATGTGTCTAGGGTATGTGTAGGATGAAGTGTAAGTCAAAACAACAACAGACAGATAAACAATTTAATTTATTCCACTATACTTGACAACACTGGGACACTCACATACATATAACACTCTAAAGGATATCTTAAGGAGTCACTGATAACTTTTCAAATAACAATATGTATTCATTGCTGATATGAATGAATATGTGTCCTGATTCAATTACAAAGGAACCAGGAATCACAATCAATTTTCATTACAAGTTATGTACAGAATGGATTAATATGAATATTGTAGTGACATATATTATTAAAAATATCCTATGTGTGTCAGTTGTGTAGTGGTAAAATGAGGTAATACTGGTTTTGTTTTGTTCAAGCTCTGTTGGTATTTGTCATCATGACTTCAATAGTTTGTCTTTAGGGACTAGTATTGGAGATGTTCTCAGTTCCTGATATTAAGACAATTTAATTCCCCTCTTAAGGTGATTTTTACAAAGTCATTTCAAGATGTGGGGACATAATGTTGAGCTCAGCTGGCCAAATCTGCTTATCTTGAGTGATGGTGGCAGGAAAGGACTCCTCTGCTCGAATTCTCCCCTGGGCTCTGGAGACACCTCACTGATAGCTAAAAAGACCAAGGAGTATGCTGTCCGACTCTGGATTCAGCAAAGCTCTGACCAGGTGCTGCTCAGTACCATCAAGACCACGGTCCCTGAAAACAAGAAGGATGTACCTTCTACTTCATAACTAATTTATATTCTCTTTTACACTGATCACAATACAACACAAACATTGAGTTCAGAGCGTTAGGCCAACTGTCAGCTTCATCTGAAATACTTTATACCAGTATTTACCTCCTTAATGGTTACCACGCCTCTGCACTTCCAGCATTATTTCTGTCTAATCAATCATCCAGGTGTCAGTGTACTATTTGGCCATTCCATGCCGTTTTACTTCCCTCCGACACCCTCTGTTCAGGCTGGAGCATTATAGGCTTTATCTCCTGTTTGCCACTGAACTACACATATATATACAGGCATAAATTAACAATTTACATTCAATTTTCATTAAAAGATACTGAATGGTTCAAGCTTACCACAATTTCATGGAAATAAACACAGATACGTTGATTAGCAATGAATTCTGGCACATTTACTGGCACAAATTCCCATCTGCTTATGTTCCAGGCTTTTATTTTAGCAAAAAATGTGAGCTGGCTTCAACGCACTGTCGCTTTATCAAGCTTATTTAAACAAGTGGTTTCGAACTAACGCTCCTAAGTGATTATATCAGCGAGTCTAGCCAATGAGGCCCCGTTTCGACAAGTGTTTGAAAAAATGTTACCTTTCCCCGTCTCCCCTAACAACGAAAGATAGTATTTATAGCCCGACCAATCGTGGTTAGTCTTTCATTTGTTGCGCTCCAATCAATTTGGAGTTTACATGGTAGGCTATTTCTGTAACGCAAGGTTTTTTCAAACACGTTATAAAAAAATTTTATGAGCAGAAACGATTTCATGCTGTCAGGCATCCTCACTATTTTATTTTGGGTATAATTTATTAATTCCTGGACTATTTGCGTAACGTTTTACATATTCTTTGTCAGCAAGCCCTAAGGAACCCAAATATCCCAATTTAAAGGAGCTACGTGGCTGCGTTCAAAATATGTATTTTCTACCTCCTGTTTCGAAGATGTGCTGTCTGGGTACTGTTATGTTTTCAACCGTAAACCCATCTATTGTTATCTTTCCTAATAAGCGTTTTTTATGATTTATAAACCTAACTCTGGGATGGGTAATGTATTTTATCACTGTCCGTCTGAAAAAAAAATTAGTGCATGTAGTCTTACACGCGTGATGGCAGCATTTGTGTATCGCGCGAAGCGTGTTTAGTGTTCGGCTTTCTGCCTCTCCCTTCCCGCTATCCTTTTGTCCATCTGTCTTTCGTTTTGGTAACGCAGTATAATTAATGTTAGGATTAATTTAGGTCATTACGCAGGGCCTCTCAATGTTTTTTCCAAGAAATACAGCACACGTTTCATTGAAGAAGGCGGGTAATAATACAGTAAGCTTTACTATCAACGTGAAAGCGTTACAATTTGCAGACGAAGCAGAAAACAAGGGGGATTTCGAGTACATTCCTTGTGACAGCACTGTTATTTTTCCATTGCTCTTCTCTTTATTAATTAATGTATTTATTAGGCTTTATATTTACTTGATAATTTATATATGTGGATTAGAATATTCCACGACAAATTCCTCACTGCCAAAATTACATGTATTTGTAGCTGCTGTTCAAATCCCAATAAGAATGTTCCCGTTTGGGGTATTAGTCATAAAGTGATAGCAGAATTACTGGTGTGCGATTCATAATTTATCATAAAGACACTAGTTTACATCGCAATTCCAGAGTGTCTTTGCCCGTGTCGCTACAGACTGTCACCAGTGCCATTCCTGGACCAACTCTATAGATACCAACACCTTTGTCTGACCACCTCTTTCTTTAAACTTATTCTAGATGACTTTTGTGTACAAAGAAGACGGTATTCCAAATGTGATAATTCTAAAGCGTAAAACCATAGATTTGTTTCGTTGTATTTTTTTTAACTCGTTCCTCGAGCTAAGTAAAAACAGTTCTATAGGGGAAAAGGCATGAAAAGAGTCCAAAAATTTAACGAGTTAATTTACGCTGACGTGTTCAAGTAAAAATTATGGCAATTCTTTTGTAGACGATGATCGATAACATTAAAGTTAGCTGTTCACCATTGCAAGAAAGGCCGGTGGGAAAGGGGGGGGGGGGGGGGGGGGGGGAAAAGGGGGAGGGGGGGGGTGGGGGGGGTGAGAAATGAGGGAACAGTGGAGGCTGCGTTAGATGGGGGAACTTGTGAGGTCGAGGTTCATAGTTCAGAAATGGCAATCTTTGAAAAATTTACTTCGTTTATCAGTTGTTGTACCAACTACAGCTAGTAAGGGTGGATCTCAGTTTTCTTTGATCTGTTGTCTTGAAACGTGAGCGTTTTAATTTACATTCATTTTCATATGGTCTTTTATGAAAGCTTTAGATATACTTGACTTTGCTGTTGAGTTAGGGAAGATAAGTTTATAAACCAGTTTTACTGCAGCCCCTTAATTTATTTACTTATACTGAGTTAGGGAAGGCAAAAGGTAGCGAAAAGGGGACTAGATATATATATATAAGACCAGACTCGTATTAATTATTGTGATTATCTTCTGTTTCTTTATGGTCCTCCTAATTTTTCTAGTTCTCAAGTTCAACTACGACATTGCTATTAGGAACCACATTATCTGCCTACAATTTTCTGTTAACCTGTGTGTTTATTGTCCAAGATGTACGTGCATAAAGAAACATAGAACATATATAGCTGTACAATTTTCGCTCCCACACTATTCATCATTGTCTATTATGCTCCTTACGGATCATGGAGCCACATCTGCAGCTGGTCCCACAAGACGCCTGCATCACGCAGCCACATACACGTGTGTATTTGTGGCTTCTGTGGCAATTTGGTTTTTTATGATGAGGTTTCCAGCCCCATGCAAAACCTTATATTAGTCGCTTTGTACGGTTTGCTTCCTCACCTCCATTCATAATTCTCTGAATGCTTTTTGTGCTGTGGAAATCTGCTTTTGTCTTTGTAGTTCGTGTCCTGGTCTAATGTAAGCATTTGCTGTCTGACATTATGCTACATTGAGAGTAATTAAATTGCTGCTCTGGCAAAATTTTAAAAATTAGGAAACCTACCCACCACAAAAATATTTATAGAATGTGTGATTCCTATATACGCACACTTGGATTCTTGCTGTCTCTACGGAGTTCGTACGCTGTACTGAGATCTACCTTGTGTGATCTAAGGAAGGTGATCGGAGCTATGATAGAGTTGTTCGTGTACAATAAAGATAGTCCTTAAAACCAAACCAAACTAAATTGTGTTTGATTAAATCTTTCCCATCTACAAACGTCTGAACGTATTATTTCCTATCTTGATATAATCATAAATGGCTGCTTGCGTAAAATTGAAGGATTGAAATCGTATGACAAGATCACCAACGTGGAACTGATGCCAATAACCAGACAATTGCCAGTGGAACAAGATATTAGAAGACAACTCAGTCCATATTTTGGAATTTCCAAGGTAAAAGAAGTAGGGACACAGAACACATGGAGAAGAGAACTGGACTGTGGTGGATTTGATGTTATGAATTGTTGTAGGTATTATTATATGTGTATTTAATGAGATTAGCTATGAAGGTCCCTGAATTTACCCAATATTATTGTGAACTTTTCAGGGTACCTTTCCGCTACCACCTCTTTTATCTCATTCAAAATGTATTTATATTATTATATTAAATGACTTCGTGTTGTGTCTAGGGTTATGAAGGTAGAGTGTAATGTACAAAAATCAACAAACATACAAACCAATTGTCTTTGCCTGCCCCACCGTCTGGTGTTACTATGCATCCTAGGTATGTGAAGGTGTCTGTCTGTACCAGTTGCTGATTCCTTACTGATATGGGCTCAGGGTTGCTCACATTGAGCGTCATGACCTCAGACTTCTTTAAATTGATGTTCAAGCCCACCTGCTGGCTAAATTTATTAAGTCTATCCGTTTTTTCCTGGATGTGTTGATGTGAATGTACCAGCAGTGCAATGTCATCTGCATATTCCAGATCTTCCAATGTAGAAAATGTAGTCCATCTTATTCCTCTTGGACTGCACTCTGTTGTCTGGCGCATCACCCAGTCTATGACTGTTAAAAATAGAGTGGTTGATAAGGGGCATCCCTGTCGTACTCCTGTCTTCACCTCGAAGGTTAGGTTGCTCTGCCCAACACTACACGTAAAGTTGGCATAGAGGCTTTTTATGATTGACACTATGCAGCTTGGAATTCCATAAGCCCTCAGTATTTTCCATAAACTGTCCCTATGTATGCTGTCAAAAGCCTTTTCAAAATCAACAAAATTTATGTAAAGCTGTCTTTGCCATTCTGAGCACTGCTCTATAATGTTCCTGAGAGTGAATATATGGTCTACACATCTTCTGTTCTTTCTAAATCCTGCTTGTTCTTTCCTCAGTTTGTAGTCTACTGCCTTTGAAATTCTCTGTATAATTATCCTGTCTAGTATTTTGCTGGGAACTGAGAGAAGAGTGATTCCTCTCCAATTATTGCAGTCTGAAAGATCTCCCTTCTTGGGCAATTTGACAATTATTCCTTTGTTCCACTCTGATGGTGTTGTCCCCGTTTTCCACACTTGTGCAAATAGTGGTAGTGCGAAACGAATTAGCATTTCATCTATCCTTGCCCCTCCTCGTTCCACAATGCATTTTAGGCAAATATTTTCTTAGAACTAGGAAAAGTGGTTGATTATGTCAAGGACGAATTTGAAAAATTGGGTACCGTTTTGTTCGGCTATTCGTTAGCAAATAATAATCTGAAGGCGTAGGCGATACCAACCGTTCTAGCAGAAAATTCTTTTGTACTTTCTTATCTTTGCCTTTATGCCCTATACTGATATATATTAATTTATATATTGTATTTAGAAATCACTACATGGACACAGAACACATGGAGAAGAGAATTGGACACAGAACACATGGAGAAGAGAACTGGACACAGAACACATGGAGAAGAGAATTGGACACAGAACACATGGAGAAGAGAATTGGACACAGAACACATGGAGAAGAGAATTGGACACAGAATACATGGAGAAGAGAATTGGACACAGAACACATGGAGAAGAGAACTGGACACAGAACACATGGAGAAGAGAATTGGACACAGAACACATGGAGAAGAGAATTGGACACAGAACACATGGAGAAGAGAACTGGACACAGAACACATGGAGAAGAGAACTGGACACAGAACACATGGAGAAGAGAATTGGACACAGAACACATGGAGAAGAGAATTGGACACAGAACACATGGAGAAGAGAACTGGACACAGAACACATGGAGAAGAGAACTGGACACAGAACACACGGAGAAGAGAATTGGACACAGAACACATGGAGAAGAGAATTGGACACAGAACACATGGAGAAGAGAATTGGACACAGAACACATGGAGAAGAGAATTGAACACAGAACACATGGAGAAGAGAATTGGACACAGAACACATGGAGAAGAGAACTGGACACAGACATTAGAATGGTGTAGAAGACATGAAAAGACCCTGAGATGATGGCACGCGACAGGAGGACATGGTATGTGTCTGTTGAATGCCTGTGCTACTTGGTGAGTTAAAGGCTAAAGAGTATTGATTGACCGATTGATTGACTGATTTAATAATTGATACAATCATTATTTCTGTGTTCTTGCTGTTGAAGTAATTACAGCTAACCTTCAATGGGGAGGCAACACTTTGTCCAATTTGACAAGTGATATGCTGTGTCCTAACTGCCTGTGACCGCTTCTTCTTTCGCTCATTTCCCTTCTTGCTCCTAATGGAGTGCGCATCCACCTTCGCAGCTGGCGCACTTACGTCAAGCTTGTATCAAGGCAGTCACGTGTTCTTGCATTTGGTGTTTCTTTGACAACTTATTGTACATTATGAAGGTCCCATACACATCCTCCTAATGTTGCCTTATACGAATCACCTGATGGTTTAGTAGACCTATTCTTTCTGTTTCTCGAGATCCATGGGAACTACACGAGGACAAAATAATTCCATCTTGCTTACACTATTTCCATAACTACCATTCCATCATTACACACCTGTCTTCTCGGTGTAACTATTAATTCTTAAACAATCAGATGCTGTTACTCTGTAAAAATACCCTCAATACCCTAGAAATTCCCTGACCTACATCTTACGCTTCATCCAGGAGCAGCTAATTCTATGTAGCGCTTACCCAATCGCTTACTTAATCGCTAGCCCAATCGCTATTATAATTACAAGAAACTGAATTTAACAACCAGCAGACGTGGCTCAAAGCTATCTTGATTGTAAAAGTCTGAACATTGATCTCATCAATGCATTCACTGACATAATAATTACTGAAGGTTTACTATCTTAAAAGTCGACTGCGGACGTTGATCTTGGATCTTTGTACTGTATTAGCGGTTTCCATCTTGTCTTTGCCAAACGGTTTTGCAGTCAAACTGGTTTCTGAAGTTTCATATAGGCCACACGGAGAAGATTGGGGTCGCAAAGAAGAGATCCCATGACAGAAGGTAGACTGGGTATTTTCCCATTGTGTACGAAATTTTGACCTGCAGGTTGGGTAGTTATAACGTTAAAGTGATTGTTATACTGTTCCAGGGGATATTATTATTTACCACAACGAAACTAAATATCTTGAAAGTCTAGCGCCATTATCAGCATTTCTCTTTTTGGGGCTTCTGGAGCAAGGATCCAAAACTGAAGCTGCAGCTATCTATATATATATGATAGGAAACTCTCTATACAGAGCGATACAACAGGAGGCAATCTGATCATCAGAAGTGGTCCCCCATCGATCAAGTATTTTGGCACCTTAATCTCATTTACACTCTAAAGAGGCGGGCATACTTTGGTCATGACTCTCAAGTGTCAGCCTCCTGTTGTCTTGTGCGGTGAACTGAACCCACTCCACCTTTGTTGCAGCTTTCAAATTCCTATTTTCTACCAGCTGGAGTCAGCTGTGAAAGTAACCCTTATGTTGAAACCAAATTACTGTCCCGAGTTCCATAGCTCGTTGCGGTGGTTCCACAGCCAGCACGATGCCTTTTCCGCAGTTTCGCTGAGCCTCTTAAGTACCCTTGTTCTTGACTGTCCCCTCAACCCCAACAGTTCAGTAGATCAAACATTGAGGCCGTCACGAGACCTCTTGCACCCTCCTCAACAGCCATGACCTTTGCAGTGAACCCACCATGTCTCAAGTCCGTGGCCAGATCATTATACTTGGCCACTTTAAACAGTGTTGCTCATTCAATCTGGATTCAAATGGCACGGTCAGCTCAATCATTATATTCTAGTGCGATGATGAGGAATGCAGCATTATATCTGGCCGTCTTCGAGATCTTCTGATGCTCTCTGGATATGCCCCTAGCCCAGGTAGGTCTACTGCCATCTCCCAGTCATTTGCACAGTCAAGAAGAGATAGTAAACTGCTACTTGGAATGGGGTGTGCTGGCTTTCCTGCTCTCAGAAAGTATGTATTTGCGGTGCTCGGTCTGACATTGCTGTTCGCCTTCACCCTTGCCAGGTCTATTGTAGCAGCCAGCTCATTTAGTACTTTGTTGTGGCGCCATGTGTATCGCCTTTGTCCTAATGCCACCTTGCAAGCTGAGAGCACGTGTTCAAGTGCCTGCCTCTCATGGCACAGGGAGCACTGATCATCATCAGACTTTCCCCATCTCACAAGGTTTGCAGACGATGGCAGGAAGTCATACATTGATCTAATAAGGAAGCTGAGTCTCATCATCATCAGTTGCCATCTCCACAACGAAGGTTGGCTGTAATGGATCTCCAACGTCTTCTGTCTCTTGTCTTGGTGGTGCACTCTGATAGACTCTTTCCTGTCCATATCTTGATGTTATCTTCCCACTTATAGCGCTGTCTTCCCCTTGCACGTTTGCCTTCAACTCTCCCTTCTGTTATGGTCTTCTGCAAGGTGTTATGCCTTTTTATGTGGCCAAAGTATTTTAGCTGCCGAACTTTGACCTCCCTCATTAGTTCTCTTTTCATACCCAGATTTTCTAGGACCTCCTTATTTGTTTTCATCTCTTTCCATGAGATGCGCCCCATTCTTCTATATATCCACATTTCAAGAGCCTCAATTCTTTCTTCCAAATGCTTATTCATCGTCCATGTTTCTGCACCATACAGAAATGCAGAATATATATAACACTTTATGATTCTCAGTTTTTAATTTGTGAGATAACTGTTTGGATGTCAGTATATGTTTTATGTTGTTGAATGTAGCTTTGGCCATTCCTATTCTCTTCTTGATTTCTGTTTCACATCTGCCATCTTCTGTTATTATATGACCAAGATATACGTAGCTCTTGACTTGTTCCAGGATTTTCCTGAGTCTAAGAGGTGCCATATGCCATATTTCATTCCATGTCAAGGACCTTTGCAGGGCTCCTTCCCATGTAGTCCATTGGCCTTGTTGGGCCTGCTGCACCGCGTTTCGCATCCTCTTCTCATTCTCAGCTCCTCGTATTCTAAAGTCCCTGTACAAATTTAAACTTTAATAACTTTGGGTGTAAAAATGAGTGTAAAAATGATAGACGCACACTGTAAATCGTATAAGAAAGCGTAATTTATTAAGTTTTGACACAAAGTGAATCGCATTTGTGATCCTGGCTTAAGATTACCCAAACAAAGTAGGTTTAATAAGTAGACAATAGTTGTAACTGTATAAATTATGGTTGTATATGTCGTTTACAGCATGCAAAATTATTAAAGTTGCACAAGGACTTTATAACCACCTTCTTTACATAAATACACACACAAGCAAGCAAACAACGTTTCTTTTTCAAAATTATTTACGATTCAAATTTCTATCGCTGATGATTAATCTATGGCTCTTATAATCACTTTGTATTCTCAAAGTGCGATCCTGTAAGCTGAAACATACTAATGAGATATGACATTTGCATACAATCGAATAATCTTGTTGTGTTTGCCAAGCTCTGCGGACGTGAATATCTCAAAGGATGCATCTACTCCTTTACATTTCAATCCTAAGTGACGCTGGGAGCTCTGTATTGAGTTTGGGATGATGATCTACAGGCGTGTGGGAACTTTCATGTTAGGCTGTGTAATTTTGAACTCAGATGTGGTTTTGACGTTGACTCTGTAATTTTGAATTCAGATGTGGTTTTCATTTTGGCTCTGTAATTTTGAGGTCTTCATGTTGTTACTGAAAATTTGAACTCATTTGAGGCCGTCATTTGCGTTGTTATGTTGACTCTGTGTAGTGGTGTTGATGGTATTGTATGATGGTGATATTACTAAATGTAATTGTATGAGGCCAGCTGTGAAGGCTCCTGAGATAAAATGTAGTTGAGAATTGTCAGAAGGCCTTTCTTGCTACCACTACGACCTCACACTTAATTTTTTTTAATGAATGTGGCTACGTAAAGTGTCTAGGGTTATGATATGTAGTGTGGTGTAATAGGTTATAGATATACCCACAGATATTTAACAAGACTAATAATATTAATAAATGTTAAAATACACTGAACTAACTCACGTGTGTAAAATTTTTTTGATAGAATTATATTACATTTATTTTGTTCTGGATCAATTTTTTAGGTTGACCAGAACTTAAAAGGATTTAGAGATTATGAAAGAAATGCATGGAATATTATATCATAAATGCAATAGTGTACATATATATGTACTATACTAGTTAGTTTTATTAAATGTTCTAGTAGTCATCTACTTGGGAGGATAGTTAATGTTTGTGCTGTTGGGGTTGCCTCATCACACCTGTCTATATTGACTACACAGTGTCCAGAAAATGGTGGGAATTTTTAGGGGGATATTAGTAACTACCAAGCGTTGGTGAATGTCCAGCAGACCAGAGGCTCACTCATCTTGTAGTTGTAGCTCTGGTGCTGAAATCTTGTGGTCCCACCTCTCCGTGCTGGCGGGCAATAATGGTGGTCTCTGTCACAAGTACTGCACAGATACACTCGAGTAAAGTCACCAACTGAATAGACACTGCTTGGTTGACAACAGAAACTCACAGCTCTGCAATCAAAGTATGGGCCATGTGTCAAAATCTATTCTCTACCCACGTCTGGACACAACACTGACACAACAACTACATCATACAGACAGGTCAGATCTCTCTGACCAAACAGCACATTTACCATGGTGGTTTTACATCAGATAGATCCTCCCAGACTATAGATTCTGAAAAATATTTATTAGTTTTCTGCCCTAAAAGAGGATAGGTAATATGTTTCATTATTCTCAACACTTGATCTGTCTTGCCTAACCCTTGCTGGAGTTTATGTACATTGTTGGTCCCTAGACCCTGACTAGGGCGGGGGTCTAGAGCAAATCCCTACTTGTTTGTAAGGCTAGATTTCGATATGGCAGTATCAAATCACTCGAACATGAAACAATATTCAAAATATATATAAGGAAATAATTTCAATCTTACCAGATTATGAATAAATAACACAGAATTGCTAGCAAAACTCAGCTGAGCTGCTGGCTATAGTATGGCGTCCCTAAATTTATTTCACTTTCTTTCATATGGAAATCACCACACTTTAAAATCTGTGTCTATCACTGAACAACTATTGAAGAATGGCCCCAAATTCGCTCTGAGCGCTAATAATATGATTGTCTGTGGCCAATCACTGCCTAGGTTTATTTTAAATTCAAATTTCCTACCCTAAAGTCATTTCAGTCATGCTTCAGTCAAGTATGGATGGTTATCTGTTAGTCTGTCCGTCTCTACTTGTGTTTCTACAAAAATGTACTCGATTTTTGAACCAACCTTTCTCTCCCCTCCAAAATTTTGTCGTTAAAAGTTATTTTTAGACACAGCCACCACAATATCCCCTCTCCTCCATACCAAATAGATTTGAACACCTGCGTCTCGAGGTCGTGTTTTTTTTTGTGCAAATAGCGACACTTGTTATTCAATACAGTTCGTCGATGATGTGAACAACACTGTCTTTTGTCATTATCTTCAATATTATCTATCCGTCTGTAAAATTAAGAACATATTAGTTCACTGCTCAGAATGGGCCATCCGGCCAGCTAATTTTTATTTTCCTAACATTAATATTAAGAAAAAAGTACTTTTTAAATTTTGTAATATTTCGAACATCTGCGTTTTAGCCGCTGAATTCAAATCAAGGGCTTGGTATTGCAAAAGCGTCCAATAAATGACTGTGGCGTAACATATCTATGGTCCCTTCTGTCGAGTTGCTTACTTTTTATGTCAACTTGGGAAACGTGACTTTTCTCCGTTTCCCCCCCCCCAATTGCGTCTCCTTAGCCTTTCCAGTCTCACGCAATCTTTCCAGTCATATTTTTTTCCTTTTTGATCCGCCGTTCCCCTCCTGTCTAGCGAGTCAATTTTTATGGAGGGTGATGACCCGCGGTCTGGGCGATCATGTACATCAGCAGCCTACGCATTATGTTTTTTATCCTTACATGTTATCTTTGGAGGTATTTTACCGTTGTATCTCTGTCAATTTCACTACACATCTCCCCACTTGAAAACATGCCTATGGCAAGTTCCAAAACCAGCGATACACATAGGTAAAATTACTCCTCACGTCTGCCACTACTCTAATTTTGATCACAGGGGTGCCGACTGAGGAAATCTGCACCGACATTCAATTTGCCTGGGATATATTGGATACTAAACTGATAAGGTTGAAGCAACAAAGACCACCTCAGCAATCTTGCGTTTTCATGCTTAGCCTGAGACAAGAACACGAGAGGCTGATGGTCCGTCTCCACCACAAAAGTCCTACCATACAGATAGATTTGAAACTTCTTTATTGCCCAGATTAATGCTAAACATTCTTTTTCGCTTGTGGAGTATCCTTGTTCCGCCTTATTCAATTTGCGGCTTGCATAAGCGACTGGTTTAAGTTCCCCATCAGGTGAAAATGATCTTTGCAACAAAGCCCCTCCGAGTCCTACATTACTTGCATCGGTTCTTAAGACAAAGTCCTGTGTCAAATCAGGCAGTTTGAGAATAGGCTTGCTAGTGAGTTTTTCCTTTAACTCTTGGAACGCTAGTTCACATTGTGCAGTCCAAATAATTTTATCTGGAAGTCCCTTGCGAGTCAGATCAGTCAGAGGAGCACATATAGCGTTAAAATTTTTGATGTATTTCTGATAAAATCCGCATAACGACACGAATGATCGCACGTCCTTCTTTGTTTGTGGCCTAGGTGCTCTCTGCAGTTTTTCCAAGTTCTTCGGATCAGGGGTCATATTACCCTGATATACAGTGTGTCCCAAGAATTCCAACTCTTTGCATCCAATACAACATTTTGTTGGCCTAGCAGTTAAGTTCGCCTCCCGAAGTCCATCAAACAACATCTCCAGAGCTTCAATGTGTTCTTCAAATGTCTCTGTGGCGACGAGAATATCATCCATGAAATTCGTGATACATGGGTTATTCAGGGGATCCAACAATTTGCGCATCATCCTTGAAAACACACTCGGAGCATTTTTCAGTCCGAATGGTAGCATATTGAATTCATAATGTCCATCCGAAGTGCTAAAAGCCAAATAAGGTCTCACTTCAGGCTTCACTGGGATCTGGTAATAGCCTTTACTAAGATCCACTTTTGAAAAGTATTTTGCCTTGTTCAGTCTGGCAAATAACTGTTTTGTGTCTGGTAATGGATCCACTTGTCCTTCTGTGACAGCATTCAGTTTCCTGTAATCTATGCACAGTCTGTGTTCCCCAGACGGTTTTCTCAACAAAACGACACTAGAACTAAAAGATGATTCACTGTGCGAAATAATCCCCTCCTTCAACAAATACTCTATTTCTTCCTTCAATGCCTTCTCCTTCGCGAACGGAATAGAATAGGCTCTCATACAGATTGGGTTTGAGTCTACCAGTTTCACGTCATACTGTAGCAAATTTGTATGGCCTGGTTTATCTGTTAATACATCTGTATGTTCCTCCAGAACCTGTTGAACTCTCTCCCTCTGGTTTTTAGTCAGGTGCTTACTGACTTTTACCTGTGCTGCTGTTTCACAAGGATGTAATGGGTATTCATGTGAGTGGTTCTTTTTGCATCTGGGTTGCAATAGCCAAGGTCAATAAGGGGGTGCTTTCCTGGAGTGGTCTGTCCAGATACTTCTTTAACAGGTTTACATGATAAACTTTTTCCTTCCCCTTTTTGTCAATTTTATAGTTTGTTCTAGACACTTTCTCTAGAACCGTATATGGACCTTGCCAACCAATTTGTAATTTATTCTGGCTTCCGGGTAGTAGAAGCAGCACCTTCTCTCCGACTGCCAGTTCCCTGTCCTTTGCCTTCCTATTAAAATATGCTGCATGTTTCTTCCTGGCTTGCTTCAAATTATCATTTGCCAGTTTCCATCCAGCTTTCAAACGAGTGGTCAGTTCGTTCACGTATTGATACGATGAGGTAACAGTCTCTTCTGCCTTCTCATCTGTCCAGGTCCTTAATAGGGCTTCTAATGGACCTTTTATTGGCCTCCCAAATAGCAGAGTTGCGGGAGCCATCCCGGTTGAACTATGTGGTACCTCCCGGTAAGCAAACAATGCGGCGGGCAGGAATTGATCCCACAGATCCGGTTTTTCGTGTGCCAGCTTTCTCAGGATAGAAATGAGAGTCCCGTTGAACCTCTCTACCTGGCCGTTCCCTTGTGGATGGTACGGACTACAATGAAAGTGTCTGGCTTGAAATAGCTTAAAAACTTCTTCCGTTAGTTTCCCCTTGAACTGAGAACCATTATCCGTCAAGATTTGATGCGGGAATCCTAATCGGGTAAATATTGTAAGTAGTGCCTCTGCTACATGTTTTGAATCAATTGATGGCAGGGCTACCGCCTCTCCCCACATAGAACAAGTGTCCACCAGAGTAAGGATGTAACTGTTCCTCCTCTTGGTCCGAGTGAGAGGTCCTACAATATCCACTGCAACCCTCTCAAAAGGTGTTCCCACTATGGGCATTTCCCCTAGAGTTGCAGGAGCAGTCCAGTGCTTTGGAGCTACCCTTTGACATTCTGGGCAGGATTTGACATATCTTTTTATATCCTTCGTTATCCCTGGCCAGAAGTAATGACAAGCTATACGCTGTCCTGTGGCGCTGATCCCCATGTGACCACTGAAGGGAATCGCATGCCCGAGTTCCATCACTTTATCTCTATATGAAGTGGGAAGAACCAGCTGGTTGTGACCATTTGTTCCAGTTCCGGCCTTCCTGTATAAGAGTTTGTTCTTCATGAAATATTCCCCCTTGCTCGGAGGTGTGTGGCATTTGGGCAATTTTTTAAAACAGGGCTTGAGTGTCCTATCCTCAGCCTGCGCCTTCCTCATCTCCTCTGGATGAGCATTTATAGGTTCACCTTCTTCCTCCTTCTTCTGTGACCTGGTCTGCTGTCGCCATGATCACAGGTTTCTCGGGATTCCCCAAGAAGACGTATCTACACCCCAATATCAGAGGGTAGATTGGTTCATCTATCACTGCTGCTCTGATTTCTCCTTCCACATAGCGAGTTTTCACCGTTATCCTTGCGATGGGAAGTGTCATGAGTGGTATGTCCTTAGTCGCCCCTTGTATTTCCACTGTTTCTGTGGTATACTGACTTGGGTCCACTAGGCTAGACTTCACAACTGAATCATAATCCAAACCTGTATCATAAAGGCACCTTATGGTGACCCCATTACAAATAACATCCTCACAAACTGGGGGGTGATAAGGTTCCTGTTGTCCCTTAGGATTAACCTTTAATCTTTGCGTCCCCGACTTCATTGCAGCAATGTTTGAAGGTTTCCTTCTACAAAATTCGGTGTTATGGTTATCCCTCTTGCACCATTTACACCATCTTTTCCCTTGGTTCAACGGTTTTCTTTCATTGAACTTTTGGTCATTGAACTGTGAGTTTCTGTCGCGATAGTCATTTCTTGGCCGCTCAAAGTTTGTCCTACCTTTATTTCCCTGCTCTCTAGTATCAAATTTATGAAATTGCTGTGGAGCTTTAAAATTGTCTATGTGCTTCTTCTTAGCACCACTTACCTCTGCCTGGGCTGCCTGATACCTCTCAGCAACATTTAAAATTTCCCCCAACTTCTCTGCACCTTGTTCCATGAGAAATTTTCTCATGTCTGGAGCCATGGACTCTCTCAATTGCTCAATCATGATCATTTCTTTAAGATCTTGGGTCTTCCCCAGAGCCGTCCATTTCTCCAAATAGGTTTCTAGTCTAGCAGAGAATTGGTGGTATGTCTCCCCAGACAACAGTTTGGCATTTCTAAATTTCTTACGATAAAATTCACCATTCTTCTCGTACCTTAATAACAAAGCCTGCTTTAACATGTCATAATTGTCTTGGTCTTCCCTGTTCATTTTGGCAAATACTTCATAAGAAGTACCTCTCAATCCCTGTGATAGCTTTAAGCTCCACCTCTCTCTCTAACCCATATGTAGTAGCTAATAACTCAAAACGTCCTAGGTACCCCTCTATGTCATCGTCTTTTTCAACAAAATGGTCTAAATGAAACCCCATAGCGGAGTTTGAGGCTCCCAGACTGGGCGTAGCATCTGAGGCAAAAGGGCTGGCACCATTTTCAGGAGCCTGGCCTTGTAATTCCAGCTCCCTTAGTCGTAATTCGTGCTCCCTTTGCAACCTTCTATCTTCTGCCTCCCTTTCGGCCTTTTTATCTTCTGCCTCCCTTTCGGCCTTTTTATCTTCTGCCTCCCTTTGCTGTCGTTTTTCTTCTGCCTCAATCTGCAGCCTCTTAATTTCTCTATCAGCCTCAATTTGTAACCTCTTCTCTTCAGCTACCTTTCTATCTTCCCTTTCAATATATTTATCACATTCAGTCGTTACGTATTGAATTAAAATTTGACCATCCATTCCCATCTCCTTCGCGGTGAGCACAGCAGCTGATCTAAATTTTGCCAGCTCCGCCATACTTTTTAGACAATATAATAATATACAAGATAAATCTCTAACCAGTAAATACACTAAGTACTTCTTATGACTATAGTCTAACCAATTCTAACCAACCAGTTAACTAATTAATTATTACTGGCTGTGAAGATTCACCAACTTTTATCTGCAGGGACACTTTTAATTTTAAAGGGAATTTTACAATTTATTTCCCTACTTTTATTTCTCCCACCAGGAGATCCTAATATTACTGTTGGGCTAATTATCCCTGGACAAGACCCCAATTTATGTAGTGGTGTTGATGGTATTGTATGATGGTGATATTACTAAATGTAATTGTATGAGGCCAGCTGTGAAGGCTCCTGAGATAAAATGTAGTTGAGAATTGTCAGAAGGCCTTTCTTGCTACCACTACGACCTCACACTTAATTTTTTTTAATGAATGTGGCTACGTAAAGTGTCTAGGGTTATGATATGTAGTGTGGTGTAATAGGTTATAGATATACCCACAGATATTTAACAAGACTAATAATATTAATAAATGTTAAAATACACTGAACTAACTCACGTGTGTAAAATTTTTTTGATAGAATTATATTACATTTATTTTGTTCTGGATCAATTTTTTAGGTTGACCAGAACTTAAAAGGATTTAGAGATTATGAAAGAAATGCATGGAATATTATATCATAAATGCAATAGTGTACATATATATGTACTATACTAGTTAGTTTTATTAAAATGTTCTAGTAGTCATCTACTTGGGAGGATAGTTAATGTTTGTGCTGTTGGGGTGGCCTCATCACACCTGTCTATATTGACTACACAGTGTCCAGAAAATGGTGGGAATTTTTAGGGGGATATTAGTAACTACCAAGCGTTGGTGAATGTCCAGCAGACCAGAGGCTCACTCATCTTGTAGTTGTAGCTCTGGTGCTGAAATCTTGTGGTCCCACCTCTCCGTGCTGGCGGGCAATAATGGTGGTCTCTGTCACAAGTACTGCACAGATACACTCGAGTAAAGTCACCAACTGAATAGACACTGCTTGGTTGACAACAGAAACTCACAGCTCTGCAATCAAAGTATGGGCCATGTGTCAAAATCTATTCTCTACCCACGTCTGGACACAACACTGACACAACAACCACATCATACAGACAGGTCAGATCTCTCTGACCAAACAGCACATTTACCATGGTGGTTTTACATCAGATAGATCCTCCCAGACTATAGATTCTGAAAAATATTTATTAGTTTTCTGCCCTAAAAGAGGATAGGTAATATGTTTCATTATTCTCAACACTTGATCTGTCTTGCCTAACCCTTGCTGGAGTTTATGTACATTGTTGGTCCCTAGACCCTGACTAGGGCGGGGGTCTAGAGCAAATCCCTACTTGTTTGTAAGGCTAGATTTCGATATGGCAGTATCAAATCACTCGAACATGAAACAATATTCAAAATATATATAAGGAAATAATTTCAATCTTACCAGATTATGAATAAATAACACAGAATTGCTAGCAAAACTCAGCTGAGCTGCTGGCTATAGTATGGCGTCCCTAAATTTATTTCACTTTCTTTCATATGGAAATCACCACACTTTAAAATCTGTGTCTATCACTGAACAACTATTGAAGAATGGCCCCAAATTCGCTCTGAGCGCTAATAATATGATTGTCTGTGGCCAATCACTGCCTAGGTTTATTTTAAATTCAAATTTCCTACCCTAAAGTCATTTCAGTCATGCTTCAGTCAAGTATGGATGGTTATCTGTTAGTCTGTCCGTCTCTACTTGTGTTTCTACAAAAATGTACTCGATTTTTGAACCAACCTTTCTCTCCCCTCCAAAATTTTGTCGTTAAAAGTTATTTTTAGACACAGCCACCACAATATCCCCTCTCCTCCATACCAAATAGATTTGAACACCTGCGTCTCGAGGTCGTGTTTTTTTTTTGTGCAAATAGCGACACTTGTTATTCAATACAGTTCGTCGATGATGTGAACAACACTGTCTTTTGTCATTATCTTCAATATTATCTATCCGTCTGTAAAATTAAGAACATATTAGTTCACTGCTCAGAATGGGCCATCCGGCCAGCTAATTTTTATTTTCCTAACATTAATATTAAGAAAAAAGTACTTTTTAAATTTTGTAATATTTCGAACATCTGCGTTTTAGCCGCTGAATTCAAATCAAGGGCTTGGTATTGCAAAAGCGTCCAATAAATGACTGTGGCGTAACATATCTATGGTCCCTTCTGTCGAGTTGCTTACTTTTTATGTCAACTTGGGAAACGTGACTTTTCTCCGTTTCCCCCCCCCCCAATTGCGTCTCCTTAGCCTTTCCAGTCTCATGCAATCTTTCCAGTCATATTTTTTTCCTTTTTGATCCGCCGTTCCCCTCCTGTCTAGCGAGTCAATTTTTATGGAGGGTGATGACCCGCGGTCTGGGCGATCATGTACATCAGCAGCCTACGCATTATGTTTTTTATCCTTACATGTTATCTTTGGAGGTATTTTACCGTTGTATCTCTGTCAATTTCACTACACTCTGTAATTTTGAAATCAGATGTTTTAATTTTAGCTCTGTACTTTTGAAGTCATTTCAGGTTTTTATGCTAGCTCTATAATTTTGAACTAATTTGCGTTTTTATGCTAGCTCTGTAATTATGAATTCAGTTGTTTTATTTTTAGCTCTGTACTTTTGAACTTATTTGAGGTTTTCGTGTTGACTATAATTTTCACCTCTTATGAGGTTTCTAGATTGACTCTGTAACTTTTAGCTCATATAAGTCTTTCATTACAAAACTGCTGAAATCTTGGATGAGAGATGAGCTTGTCCCTAAAAGCTGGTTGAGATAACGAAGTGAGGTGAGTGTAGCCTGTGGCATATAGAGCAGGAGGTAAAATACTGACGTGAGAAGATCTTAGCTAAAGAGTCATCTCTGACAGTTAATAAGTTGGATGTAAAGAACGATGCCAAACATTCGTCAGCAATTACATCTCTGCAAGTGTGTATTTCCCAGGGGTCTCTGTGGGGACACATATAGGCTATATCTACTACTTGCTCAGGCATGTCGTAATAGGGCACTAGTATGAGAATATGCAATGGGGCTGACCATCTTATCGTGTAAAACAAATTGCAACATAAACTTTGGCTGCAGGAGCACGATTTGTTTGTTGCAGACTTTCTGTACGGGCACAAGCGGTTGTTGTTGTTGTTGTCGCTACATGGGGATGACAATTATAATGAGTGAATGAATGAAATAATGAATGAATAAAATAATGAATGAATGAAATTGAATAAAATATAGAATGAATGAAAGAATGAATGTATGAAATAATGAATGAATAAATCAATCAAAAATAATGAATGAAATAAAGAATGAATGAAATAATTAATGTATGAAATAATGAATAAAGTACAGAATGAATGAAATCATTAGTGTATGAAATAATGAATAAAAAATTAATTAATGAAATAATGAATGAAATATAGAATGAATGTAAATAATGAATGAATGAAATAATGAATGAGGGAATGAATAAATGAATTATTAATGAATTTTTCAACTTGCCCTAAAACATGTTTTTTCTTTAAAATTTGGAGTTTTACCTCTTATTGAGCACTTTTTATTCTCGACATAAATTTCGTCGGTTATACTAGGGTTCAGTCCAAATACAAAAGTCCTTGCGGTCTGCTGTTACAAAATCCTGAAACATGTACTGCTTGCCTCGCTTAAAAAAAAGTTGTCGTAAATGCATTACAAGTATGCTCTGTTTACATTAAAATTAAACCTGTCAGTCGTTCATTGCTGTGACATCATGTGTGCGCTCTCTTCTCCTCACCGGCAGTATTGAACTATATTTGTTGTGCGTACTGAATTAGGTGCAGTATTCTATTGGTAGCACACTCTTTTTCCCTGCTGTCATTGTTCACGTTTCACGCTTCGATGCATAACAGGGCCAGACGAGCGTAGCGCCCATCCTCGAGAGATTAATTGAGTCCTTAAAACGTGATAATACCACGCTGACTCCAGGTAAATGCAAGCGCAAAGTGTTTGCTTAAGATTGTATAACTACTTCTGACTCGACAACAGGGTTAGGTTATTATAGATAAACGCAATCTTGGAAGACATCTGGAAGAGCGAGCAGGACGAATGATGTAAGGAAACTTCCGGTCAACCTGGTTATGATCAGGAAAACTGTAAGACGTTGTAAGGTAAACATTAAAAAGACTCGTCGGATGTAGCAACTCCATATACGGAGGATGACTGTTTGAAATTTTCAAACGCATGAATCATACAGAATACTACACGAAGAACAGTTTTCAGAAAATGAACTTTGAATGTATTGGCTGGAATTTGAAGCGCCAATAAACAACCGCGCTGATTGAGAATTTGGCAGAAAACTCCAGGTGGAACCGTGGGCCGGGAACCTACGATATAACGTAGAAAAAGTTTGACATACGACACTGCATTCTTGAAAACGTCAACGTAGACAATCGAACATTGCCACAGAAAAGAATAGAGTTGAATTCTGAATTTATAGGACCGGACAAAAAGTATTAAGATCATCTCTGTACATCAGTAGAAAACTCGCCAACATTAATACAGAACCCGGAATTCTACAGGGCCACTCACAAGTCACAGAGGGATTCTGAAATAGAAATAATGCCCCAGACGTGTGTTCGAGGTATCTATATTAAGTTTTCATGACTATTCTACTGAACAAGAAGTCTACGATTTCTCAATTATTGAGTTGGTGTTACGGATTGGAGAGGCCATTTGAGGTTCTACTCACGTTACCAGCTGTAGTAGTTTGTATTTCGAAGCTTGAAATCGACACGTGAAACCTACATCCCACAGGGGATAAAGATCCCTGTCTTGACCAGAAGCTGTTACCTCCATAATCTTTTGGAGACGTGCCCTTGCCACAGAGACGAAATGACGGAACCAGCAGCACCAACATTTCAGCAATTTGGAGGCTAAGTTATACTTTTTGTGAGGACAGCAAACCATAAGTCAGAAGAGTTCAGGACCACCACTGGTGTAAGACAAGGTGATATCCTATCACCTTACCTCTTCATACTCCTTATGGACGATGTCATCAAGGCATGTAAGGAGAGAACAAGAAAGTATTCAGTGGGGTACTGGAAGATGAGACAGGTCTATATTTCGGAGCTGGCATTTGCTGATGATGTTGCCCTGATTGCTAAATCAGAGGCACATCTCCAATCCAACCTGCAAGTCTGGAAGGAAGAGCTGGAGAAGAGAGGGATTGTCATAAGCAGCTCTAAAACAAAATCCATGGTGATATCACGAGAAGAAAGAAAACATCAGATTAAGTTGGGAGAACAGGTCCTGGAGCAGGTCGACCACTTTAAATATCTCGGAGCTATTATAGACCGAAAGGGAGGCATCAAAGAAGAGTTGGCCACTCGAAAAGCAGCGGCTGGGAGACTTTTTCAGGCCATAAATCGTGGATTCCTCAGCAAGAAAGAGGTTGGTAAGAAAACGAAGATGGCTGTATACCGCTCCACCTATGTCCCAGTCTTGACATATGGATGCGAGTCGTGGGCAATGAATACAACCCACAAAAGCCAGATCCAAACCTCAGAAATGAGGTATCTGAGGAAAGTGGTTGAAGTAACAAGAAGAGACATGGTCCGCAACCAGACGATCCGTCAAGGCCTAAAATCCCATCCGCTGCAGACCCAAAGAGAACAGTCCCAACTAAGATGGTTTGGCCATGTCTGCAGAATGGGAGAAGATCGGCTACCACGACAAGCATGGGAAACAAAGAGCCAGGGATCCAGACCTCCAGGACGACCCAGAGTCCGCTGGGAGGACAACATTAGACAATCTTTGAAGGTCCGAGGACTAGAATGGAACCAGGCCAGGAAGAAGACAGCTGATAGAATGGTCTGGCGCTCTCTCTTCCAAACCTCTACACCTCACGGTAGAAGGGGAACGACTAAGTAAGTAAGTAAGTAAGTTATACTTTTTAGCAGGCCAAATCAAAGGACTATATTTTCATCTCCCAAACCGAGATCTATGATGAACCATAATTTCTCATAATTATCATTTCATATTTATTTACATTTGTTCCAAAATAATTGATCATTAAATGTGTTATATGTTGTTTTAACAAATTCAAAGTTGAATTAATTATTACAGAGCGAAAGGAACACGTGTGAATCCTGATTTTAATATATTTAGTTATATCTACATCTGAAGAGCCAATAATAAGAATAATAATAATAAGAGGAATTTCGCTGAGTTAAATCAGCTGGGGGGCTTGAACGATAATCCATCTCCACAGAAGGCGGCGGGTCTGATATAAAGTTAACGTGCCCAGACTCATTCAGCATTGTTCTTGACTTCTAAAATATCTTGTGGGTACTCCCTCGAGGTAGAAGTATCGTTATCCTTCTATCTACAACTTGGCCAAGAGTAATCTTGTGCGAAGGTACACACCCTTGAAGACCCACATTAGATACTCTAGGTTTTGGCCACTGTTGGACCACTACTGCAGAGCAAGGGGAGGCCACCCGTGACAATTGCGCTTCACCCCAAGCCTTCTGTCTTGACCAGTCCATTCAAAGTCTTTAAGGCTGCAAATATAGTTCCATGTTTCCGTCACACCTGTATCTGCTGTAAAATTATCGAGCATCCTGTACTCTGGCAGCAATGTAAAAAATTGTTGGACGAACAGAAAGTGATTTTTTAAAAAAAATACAAAACGCAAGATTAGTTTCATTGCATTGGGAAATATATGGCAATAACTTTCAATACAAAAATTACAACTTACAACTCTAAACATCAAGGCAATGTTCTAATGAATATCTCTGACATGATGTAGCCAACAACGCAGAACTGATAACAGTTACTAGACAAATACCAGTGGAACAAGACATGAGGAGAAGGAACAGGCTTTAGATAATGCAGACAATGATAAGATCAGCTCAATGTCCTACAAGGTAGCATTTTGTCTATTTGTAATGTAAGTCACCGGTTCTCTTCCCCACGTATTTTTATGTCTCCACACAATTTGTTTTCTCTGGGGAATCCAGATTAGGAACTGCCTAGTACCACTTTGAGCTGTTTGGTTACACAGGGTGCCCACGGGCAGACAGATTCAAAAATTGTATCCTGATCTTTTCATTTTTAATGTGAATTTCAATTAATGCAACCAATAAAATTCCTTATGCTAATCAATTCATCCGTCACACTCATATCTGATCAAGGTTAGTGAACTTCATTATCCAGTAAATAATTCTCGGATACCCTATATATGTGTGAGACATCATTTTGTATCGGTGCTTTTCCAAATGTAATCCAGCTATCATAACCCGCATTTATTCAAATAGTCTTTGTCTTTGCTCTGCGTATTTTCAGAAGCACTTGTTTGAGCTTTACGTCAAATATTCATATTTTGTCTTGCATCTGGTTTTAATTAAGCGCATTCCGAACACCATTGTGACAATCTAGCATGTAAAGCACTTAATGTAAATTAAATTTTTACGTGTGGAAAAACTAGCTATTCGTGCAATCAGACGCTAATTGCAGCATTCAGTCTGAAAAAGAAAGAAGTATTGAGTCACAAACTTATTTCATTTAGAAGAATTTGTGTCAGTTTACACCACGTCTATAAAACAACCTTGCACAGCTCTCACGATAAAACTATACGCCAACTGCTTCTTGGTTGAGACAATAGTCACACAATATTATATTTTATGTCTTGTATGTGATGTCCCTGAATTATGCGATGCTCATGTCCCACCAAAAATAAGAGCCTACACCATTTTAATTTATTTCTGTAATTTTCCTAATAAATTGTTGAATGTTTCAGCAAATTTTCGTAAATGTAATGTTGAGCACATGTATCAAATATATAGACAGCATATTCTAGAATTAACGCACAATTACCTACATGTCTACCTAAATTCATACATACATATTATCTATCTATCTATCTATCTATCTATCTATCTATCTATCTATCTATCTATCTATCTATCTATCTATCTATCTATCTATCTATCTATCTATCTATCTGTCTGTCTGTCTGTCTGTCTGTCTTTATGAGTGCTGATTATATGCCACCCTAACTGATTGTGTTGTACTTTTATCTAATATACTGTATGGAGGCCCTGATGATCTAGTTTTCATTACAATATACTTATTCTTAATATTATATTCTTAATAACTTATATTCTTAATTTTATGATCAGGTACTGTTAATGTATGCTGTTATACTTCCTTGTAATGTTGCACTGTCCTTAAATTAATACTTTCAGTACGCTGGAGAATGTTTGAGTAACAGTAATAAAAGATGAGCAAGAGGATGGAAGAATGCAAGAGGGGACTGTGTCCGATTTTCAACCCTTGGCAAATTAATTGCTTTCATATATGTCTATCTAACTATCGACCTTGTCTGATTCTGGTCTTGAGTTTGGGACGCAAAGACAGCGAGGAAAGTAACTGTTTACCCACCTCATCTTGATGAACCTAAAAAAAAAAAAAAGTCCCTGAGTCATTCAGTTGAACACCGTATGAACAACATTTTACAAGTTCTTATAACATACTTCTGAATATGTCTCAAATCACTAATTTACAGTACGAAGAATTCGATTCTTATGTCTTGTTGTTATTGTTTGTTGTTGTTGTTGTTTTTTTTTTTTTTTTTTTTTTTTTTTTTCAAATTCATTATTATTATTAATTTTTTTTTTGTTTTTTATTATTTTTATTTTATTTTAAAACACTTTAATTATTGCAAAGAAAATGATTATTTTACAATGATAAATGCCTTAATAATGCTTAAAGTAAATGTGAGGATGAAAGGATATTAGTATACATGATGAGAGAGAGAGGAAGGTGTGGTGAAGTGGGATGTTATAAATATTTATAGGGGACTTAGTGTACTGACTGAGATCAGCTGTGAAGGTATATATATCTAATAAGAGTAGTGTATTATATATAACCTTACTTGCTACCACATATCTATATATCTCAGTCAGAATTATTCTGGAATAGTGTGATGACTACGTTATGTGTCTAGGGTATGTGTATGATGAAGTGTAAGTCACAACAACAGACAGATAAACAATTTAATTTAATCCACTACACTTGACAACACTGTGACACTCACATACATATAACACTCTATGAGAATATCTTAAAGGAGGCACTGATAACTTTTCAAATAACAATATGTATTAATTGCTATCATAAAGGCATATGTGTCCTGATTCAATTACAAAGTAACCAGGAATCACAATCAATTTTAATTACAAGTATATGTACAGACTTTATCAATATGAATATCGTAGTGACATTTATTATTAAAAATATCCTATGTGTGTTAGTTGTGTAGTAGTAATATGAGGTAATACTGGTTTTGTTTTGTTCAAGCTCTGTTGGTATTTGTCATCATGACTTCAATAGTTTGTCTTTAGGGACTAGTATTGGAGATGTTCACAGTTCCTGATTTTAAGACAAGTAAATTCCCCTCTTAATGTTAATTTTACAAAGTCAGTTCAAGATGAGGGGACATAATGTTGAGCTCAGCTGGCCAAGTTAGCTTATCTGGCGTGATGGCGGCAGGAAAGGACTCCTCTGCTCGAATTCTCCTCTGGGCTCTGGAGACACCTCACTGATAGCTAAAAGGACCAAGGAGTATGCTGTCCGACACGGGATTCAGCAAAGCTCTGACCAGGTGCTGCTCAGTACCATCAAGACCACTGTCCCTGAAATCAAGAAGGATGTACCTTCTACTTCATAACTAACTTATACTCTCTTTTACACTGATCACAATACAGCACAAACATTGAGTTCAGAGCGTTAGGCCAACTATCAGCTTCATTCTGAAGTACTTTATACCAGCATTAACCTCCTTAATGGTTACTACGCCTCTGCATTTCCAGCATTATTTCTTTCTAGTCAATCATCTAGGTGTCAGTGTACTATTTGGCCATTCCATGCCGTTTTACTTCCCTCCGACACCCTCTGTTCAGGCTGGAGCATTATAGGCTTTATCTCTTGTTTGCCACTGAACTACACATATATATACAGGCATAAATTAACAATTTACATTCAATTTTCATTAAAAGATACTGAATGGTTCAAGCTTACCACAATTTCATGGAAATAAACACAGATACGTTGATTAGCAATGAATTCTGGCACATTTACTGGCACAAATTTCCATCTGCTTATGTTCCAGGCTTTTATTTTAGCAAAATTGTGAGCTGGCTTCAACGCACTGATGCTTTATCAAGCTTATTTAAACAAGTGGTTTCGAACTAACGCTCCCAAGTGATTATATCCAGCGAGTCTAGCCAATGAGGCCCCGTTTCGACAAGTGTTTGAAAAAATGTTACCTTTCCCCGTTTCCCCTAACAACGAAAGATAGTATTTATAGTCCGACCAATCGTGGTTAGGCTTTCATTTGTTGCGCTCCAATCAATTTGGAGTTTACATGGTAGGCTAATTCTGTAACGTGAGGTTTTTTCAAACACGTTATAAAAAAAATTTTATGAGCAGAAATGATTCCATGCTGTCAGGCATCCTCACTATTTTATTTTGGGTATAATTTATTAATTCCTGGACTATTTGCGTAACGTTTTACATATTATTTGTCAGCAAGCCCTAAGGAACCTAAATATACCAATTTGAAAGAGCTACGTGGCTGCGTTCAAAATATGTATTTTCTACCTCCTGTTTCGAAGATGTGCTGTCTGGGTACTGTTATGTTTTCAACCGTAAACCCATCTAATGTTGTCTTTCCTAATAAGAGTTTTTTATGATTTATAAACCTAACTCTGGGAAAGGGTAGTGTATTTTATCACTGTCCGTCTGAAAAAAAATTAGTGCATGTAGACTTACACGCGTGATGGCGGCATTTGTGTATCGCGCGACGCGTGTTGCATGCGTTCCTGATTTTCAGCCCTCCCCTCTCTCTTTATCCTTTTGACCATCTGTTCGTTCGTTTTGGTAACGCAGTGTAGAAAAAGACATGAATGGAATTTAAAATGTAGGTCAACTTGCATATTTCAAGGTTTTTCTTAGAAAGGCAGCACATTTTATTGTGTGTTTGGGAAACGCGTGTATGTTGCAGAAAGCCTTTAATATCGACGTGAAACGTTACAATTTGCTTACGCAGTAGAAAACAAGGGGATTTCGAGTACAGTCATTGTGACAGCACTGTTCTTTACCATTCTTCTTCCTTTATTTATTATATGTATTTATTAGGCTTTATATTTACTTGATAATTTATATATGTGGATTAGAATATTCCACGACACCTCCCCTCTTAAAACAGACATTATATGTCAGTCCTTTATTCTATATTCACATAGAGAAATTTATTATTATTTCTGGTGTTTACGGTGATTCTCATCACACGGATGGCGGCTTAAAAAATCCGCTCCCAAATTGGTTTTTCCAGATATATACTCAATGCTAAAATTATATGGAGCCAGAAGTAAAGACCATCGGAGTAACCTAGAGTTCTCATGCTTAGCCTGTGCCAGAAACGATAAAGGTTTGTGGTCGGTTTGCAACTTAAATGCCTTCCCATATAGATAAATATTGAATTTCTTTATTGCCCATATTACTGCAAGACATTCTTTTTCGCTAGTTGAGTAGTTGATTTCAGCTTTATTCAACTTTCTGCTAGCATATGCCACTGGGCTCAATTCCCCATCCAATGCATCTGATTTCTGTAGTAGAGTTGCACCTAACCCAATATTACTTGCATCCGTCCTTACTATGAATTCTTGACTTAAGTCAGGTAATTTCAAAATGGGTTTACTTGTGAGCTTTTCCTTCAATTCTTGGTAAGTCATTTCACATTGTGGTGTCCATGTAATGCGATCTGGAAGTCCTTTACGTGTCAATTCAGTCAACGGGGCACATATGGAATTAAAGTTTTTGATATACTTCTGGTAGAAACCACATAATGAGACAAAGGATCTCACGTCCTTCTGGGTTTGTGGTCTCGGGGCTTTCTGTAGTTTCTCTAAATTCTTTGGGTCAGGGGTCATGTTTCCCTGATAAACTGTGTGTCCCAAAAATTCCAATTCTTTACATCCAACGCAACATTTGGTTGGTCGGGCTGTTAAATTTGCCTCCCTAAGTCGATTAAACAGCATGTTCAGAGAGTCAATGTGTTCCTCAAATGTTTCTGTTGCTATAAGGATATCATCCATAAAATTTGTTATACAGGGATTATTCAGAGGATCCAATAATTTTCTCATCATTCTAGAGAAGACACTAGGCGCATTCTTCAATCCAAATGGCAATCTATTAAACTCATAGTGTCCTTCTGAGGTACTAAAAGCTAAGTATGGTCTAACCTCAGGCTTTACTGGAATCTGATAGTATCCTTTACTCAGATCCACTTTTGAGAAATATTTCGCTTTATTTAGTCTGGCAAACAGCTGATTTGTATCCGGCAATGGATCCACCTGTCCTTCTGTAATAGCGTTCAGTCTCCTGTAATCTATACAGAGTCTATGTTCTCCAGAGGGCTTCCTTAAAAGTACAACACCGGAACTATACGAAGACTCACTGTGCGAAATAATTCCTTCCTTCAACAGATAGTCTATCTCTTCTATCAAAGCTTTCTCCTTAGCAAACGGAATCGAATATGGTTTCATACAGACAGGTGTGGAGTCTATTAGTTTCATATCATATTCCAATAGGTTTGTATGCCCTGGTCGGTCTGTTAACACCTCTGCATGATTATTTAGAACCTGTTGCACTCTCTCTTTCTGAGTTTTCGTTAAATGTGTACTGATTTTCACCTGTGCTGCTGTCTCACAGGGGTGTAATGGATATTCAAATGATGAAAGTGGTTCCTTTTTCATCTCCATGGCGATGGACAAGGTCAACAAGTGTGTCTCTTCCTGATGTTCTCTTTCCAAATATTTCTTCAGGAGATTCACATGATAGATTTTTTCTTTCCCCTTCTTATCTATCTTATAATTTGTCTAGACACCTTCTCTAGAACTGTATATGGACCCTGCCATCCAATTTGTAACTTATTCTGACTCCCGGGCAAAAGAAGCAGTACTTTCTCTCCCACAGCCAAATTTCTGTCTTTCGCCTTCCTGTTATAATAGGCAGCATGTTTCTTCCTGGCTTGTTTCAAATTTTCATTGGCAAGTTTCCAGCCAGTTTTTAACCGAGTGGTCAGCTCATTCACATATTGGTATGAAGATGTAATGTTTTCCTCTGCCTTTTCATCAGTCCACGTTCTTAACAAAGCTACATGTGGACCTTTAATTGTGTGGACCTATTTGTCCATGCACCGGTATGGTCTCTTCCACTCGAAGCTTTATAGTGATGATTTTTCCTCCCAGAACTATCATTCACAAAACGACCGCTACCAATTTTTCTTTTGGGGCTTTCTCCCCACTTAAAATTCTTGATGAGAGATTTCCTCTCTACATCCTCTTCCTCCAGTTTGTTTAAGTCCGATTGAGGGATTGTCGGCTTATCCTGGGGTAAGACATCTTTTTGCACTCTCCGCATAGTGGCCATTGTAAAACAGTTAAGTGAAGCTTGTCCGTGAAAAGGGGCTTCCCATTCCATTTGGTCCACTTTATCAAATTTATATCTCTTTTTATTATCAGGCCTAATTTTGCCCCGTGGCGTGTCCAGGTCCTGATCCATGTTCCCACTTGTGGGTGTTCCCTCATGTGCTATGCTACACCTTTCTACAAAATTCTCAATGTCCCATCTTGCTTTGGGCCAATAATAATTGTGAGCCACCTTTTGAATGATGGTACCTATCTTCTCATGGTCCCCATCTGGTTTCACATGTAGGCTCCTTATTAAGTCTGTCCTATATCTTTTTGGAAGAACCAGCTGTCCGTGACCTTTGGATCTAGCTCCAGTCTTCCTATACATCAACTTGTTTTTCATGTAAAAATCTCCCTTGCCTGGAGTTGTATGACAAGTTGACAATTTTCTGAAACAAGGCTTGAGTGTTTTATCCCCAGCCTGTGCCTTCCTCATCTCTTCTGGAGTGGTATCCAACATAATATCCTCCTCCTGTCTTGAGGTCGACCTGACCTGAAGGGTTGCCATATACACAGGTTTCCTTCTGCAACGGTCAGTGTCATGATTGTCCATCTGACAATTTTTACACCACCTTTTTCCTTGGTTGAAAGATTTTCTTTCATCATATTTCCTTTCATCGAATTGTGGGAATTTATTTTTATTGTCATACCGTGGCCTATCAAATTGGTGCTTACCTTTATTTTGATCCTTAGGATCAAATTTATTAAAGTTCTGTGGTGCCCTAAAGTTATCCACTTGTTTCTTTTTATTACCTGTTACCTCTGCTTGAGCTGCTTGATACCTTTCAGCAACATTTAGCAACTCACCCAGCCTCTCTGCACCTTGTTCCATGAGAAACTTTCTCAGGTCTGGAGCCATGGACTCTCTTAATTGCTCTATAAGGACCATTTCCTTAAGATCTTGGGTTTTCCCCAGAGAAGTCCATTTCTCCAAGTATGTCTCTATTCGTGCAGAGAACTGGTGATATGTTTCACCTGACAGTAGTTTAGCATTCCTAAATTTTTTTCTATAGAATTCTGCATTCTTTTCATACCTTAACAAAAGAGCCTGCTTTAGCATGTCATAATTTTCCTGATCACCTCTGCTCATTTTTGCAAAAACTTCATAAGCTGCCCCACGAAGTCCCTGAGATAACGTTAAGCTCCACCTTTCTCTCTCTAACCCATACGTGGTAGCTAATAGTTCATACCTATTTAGGTAGCTCTCTATATCATCGTCTTTCTCAACAAAATGATCTAAATGAAAATTCATAGCTGAGGTTGAGGCTCCTTGAGTAACCGTAGCATCAGAGGCAAAGGGACTGGCACCATTTTCAGGAGCATGGCCTTGAAACTCAAACTCCCTTAGTCGTAACTCATGTTCCCTTTGTAATCTTTTATCTTCTGCTTCCCTTTCTGCGGCTAATCTCCTCTCTTCCCTTTCTGCAGCTAATTTCTTCTCTTCCCTTTCTGCAGCCAATCGTTTGTCTTCTCTTTCTGCCTCCAATTTCTTAGCCTCAGCCTCAATCTGCAACCTCTTAATTTCCTTGTCAGCCTCTAACTTTCTTTCGGCTTCAAACCTTCTTTCTTCACGTTCAATAAATTTGTCACATTCCGTCGTGACATAGGCAACCATAACTTGCCCATCTAATCCTAACTCTTTTGCAGTCTGAACCGCAGCAGATCGAAATTTGGCCAGGTCCGCCATTGTCTATCATGTAAATTTATACAATGTCTAACCAACAATTCAATCTCTAATGGACAACACAGGCACCGTGAGCTCAACCTTATTTAATTCCACCCAAGGATACCTTTTAATTCTTATATTCCCTGAAGTGAATTACCCCCAATATTTTTAATAGGGAAAGATTCAAAAAATCCCAAGAGCGAGACCCCAATATATGTGGTGAAGTGGGATGTTATAAATATTTATAGGGGACTTAGTGTACTGACTGAGATCAGCTGTGAAGGTATATATATATCTAATAAGAGTAGTGTATTATATATAACCTTACTTGCTACCACATATCTATATATCTCAGTCAGAATTATTCTGGAATAGTGTGATGCTACGTTATGTGTCTAGGGTATGTGTATGATGAAGTGTAAGTCACAACAACAGACAGATAAACAATTTAATTTAATCCACTACACTTGACAACACTGTGACACTCACATACATATAACACTCTATGAGAATATCTTAAAGGAGGCACTGATAACTTTTCAAATAACAATATGTATTAATTGCTATCATAAAGGCATATGTGTCCTGATTCAATTACAAAGTAACCAGGAATCACAATCAATTTTAATTACAAGTATATGTACAGACTTTATCAATATGAATATCGTAGTGACATTTATTATTAAAAATATCCTATGTGTGTCAGTTGTGTAGTAGTAATATGAGGTAATACTGGTTTTGTTTTGTTCAAGCTCTGTTGGTATTTGTCATCATGACTTCAATAGTTTGTCTTTAGGGACTAGTATTGGAGATGTTCACAGTTCCTGATTTTAAGACAAGTAAATTCCCCTCTTAATGTTAATTTTACAAAGTCAGTTCAAGATGAGGGGACATAATGTTGAGCTCAGCTGGCCAAGTTAGCTTATCTGGCGTGATGGCGGCAGGAAAGGACTCCTCTGCTCGAATTCTCCTCTGGGCTCTGGAGACACCTCACTGATAGCTAAAAGGACCAAGGAGTATGCTGTCCGACACTGGATTCAGCAAAGCTCTGACCAGGTGCTGCTGAGTACCATCAAGACCACTGTCCCTGAAATCAAGAAGGATGTACCTTCTACTTCATAACTAACTTATACTCTCTTTTACACTGATCACAATACAGCACAAACATTGAGTTCAGAGCGTTAGGCCAACTATCAGCTTCATTCTGAAGTACTTTATACCAGCATTAACCTCCTTAATGGTTACTACGCCTCTGCAATTCCAGCATTATTTCTTTCTAGTCAATCATCTAGGTGTCAGTGTACTATTTGGCCATTCCATGCCGTTTTACTTCCCTCCGACACCCTCTGTTCAGGCTGGAGCATTATAGGCTTTATCTCTTGTTTGCCACTGAACTACACATATATATACAGGCATAAATTAACAATTTACATTCAATTTTCATTAAAAGATACTGAATGGTTCAAGCTTACCACAATTTCATGGAAATAAACACAGATACGTTGATTAGCAATGAATTCTGGCACATTTACTGGCACAAATTTCCATCTGCTTATGTTCTAGGCTTTTATTTTAGCAAAATTGTGAGCTGGCTTCAACGCACTGATGCTTTATCAAGCTTATTTAAACAAGTGGTTTCGAACTAACGCTCCCAAGTGATTATATCCAGCGAGTCTAGCCAATGAGGCCCCGTTTCGACAAGTGTTTGAAAAAATGTTACCTTTCCCCGTTTCCCCTAACAACGAAAGATAGTATTTATAGTCCGACCAATCGTGGTTAGGCTTTCATTTGTTGCGCTCCAATCAATTTGGAGTTTACATGGTAGGCTAATTCTGTAACGTGAGGTTTTTTCAAACACGTTATAAAAAAAATTTTATGAGCAGAAATGATTCCATGCTGTCAGGCATCCTCACTATTTTATTTTGGGTATAATTTATTAATTCCTGGACTATTTGCGTAACGTTTTACATATTATTTGTCAGCAAGCCCTAAGGAACCTAAATATACCAATTTGAAAGAGCTACGTGGCTGCGTTCAAAATATGTATTTTCTACCTCCTGTTTCGAAGATGTGCTGTCTGGGTACTGTTATGTTTTCAACCGTAAACCCATCTAATGTTGTCTTTCCTAATAAGAGTTTTTTATGATTTATAAACCTAACTCTGGGAAAGGGTAGTGTATTTTATCACTGTCCGTCTGAAAAAAAATTAGTGCATGTAGACTTACACGCGTGATGGCGGCATTTGTGTATCGCGCGACGCGTGTTGCATGCGTTCCTGATTTTCAGCCCTCCCCTCTCTCTTTATCCTTTTGACCATCTGTTCGTTCGTTTTGGTAACGCAGTGTAGAAAAAGACATGAATGGAATTTAAAATGTAGGTCAACTTGCATACACTGATCGAATCATTTGCTCACAATTGCTCGTTTGGGATCTGAAGATAACCAAAAAGTGAAACCCGAGGCTGAGAATAGTAAATAATAAGCATAAACCAGTCTGGATAGACACTTGTAAGAACAAAGGAAGGAAAACACTAGAAAACAGAAAAGTCCATAGGTCATGGGAAGTAATTCTTACATCGGCTTACTTGTCCTGCGGTAGTTATCGTTCTAGGAATCCGCGTAGGAACCGCTAACAGCACGCAAAAAAATACGAAGCTGAAACGCGATTCGAACGTTTGTACACTTGCTACTATGTTATTATACATGGAATGATATATGGCATATGGCACCTCTTAGGCTCAGCTTCGTTGTTAGATCAATGTATGACCTCCTGCCCTCGGCCACAAACCTTGTGAGATGGGGAAAGTCGGATGATGAGCAGTGCCCCCCCTCTGTGCCATGAGAGGCAGACACTTGAACACGTGCTTTCAGCTTGCAATGTGTCATTAGGGCAAGAGCGATACACATGGCGCCACAACAAAGTGCTAAATGAGCTGGCTGCGACAATAGATCTGGCAAGGATGAAGGCGAATAGCAATGTCAGGCCGAACACCGCAAACACATACTTTCTGAGAGCAGAAAAGTCAGCACACTCCAAACCGAGTAAATCATGTAGCAGTGTGCCATCTCTTCTTGACTGTGCAAATGAATGGGAGATGGCGGTAGACCTACCTGGACGAGGAGCATATCCAGAGTGTATCAGGAAATCTCGAAGACGGCCGGATATAGTGCTGCATTCTTCATCATCGCACCAGGTTATATTGATTGAACTGACCGTGCCATTTGAATCCAGATTGGAAGAGCAACATTTTGTCAAAGCGGCCAAGTATAGTGATCTGGCCGCGGATCTGAGACACGATGGGTTCACTGCAAAGGGCATGGCTGTTGAGGTGGGTGCAAGAGGGCTCGTGGCTGCATCAGTGTATGATTTATTGAAACTGTTGGGGCTGAGGGGACAGTCGAGAACAAGGGCACTAAAGAGGCTTAGTGAAACTGCGGAAAAAGCATCATGCTGGCTGCGGAACAACCGCAATGGGCTATGGAACAACCGCAATGGGTTATGGAACTCGGGACAGTAAAATATATCCCCACCTGCGTTACAGGAAAAATCCGGAAAGTGGAATTTTTCTAAGTCCGCAATACATTGAGTTTTTCGTTGTATTGGTGAAGGGACGGTGGCTTACAGGCAACACGCGGCGTATATTATATGAGGTGTCGGGCGCAAGTAGATTTCAGTTGCTAGCGTGCAGTGGCTTCAAGCCTCGTTGGCTTTGCGCAGGTGGGTCAGTGTCTGTCCCTAGTCGTGGTGTTCTGTGGCACAATAATTTGTTTTCCGGCTGGCAGAATTGTGGATTTTAAAGCTGCAACCAAGGTGGGGTGGGTTCATTTTCTACATAAGACAACAGGAGGCGGAGACACTTGGGAGTCATGACCCAGGTGGATCCGCCCCCCTTAGAGTGTAAAGGAGTATACAGGGCCGAAACACTTGTTCGACGGGGGGACCACTTCTGATGATCAGATTGCTTCCTGTTGTATCGCTCTGTATAGAGTTTCCTATCATCATAGCAATTAACTTGATGCTACATTTTAGGCTTCGCTAAACTGCTTTTGAAAACTTTAAAAGATGCAGAAATGAAAATTTAAAATCAAAATACCTGTTTTTGAGTGGTTTAAATAATTGCTTCATGTTGTACCTCTTTTTCTGACGTAAATGTCCATCTCTGATGAAAATTCGGATATGCAGAATATCCGGTAAGTAGAAGTACTTTCGATGATGCCAAGGACTTCTACTTATCCGGACTGCACTGTACGTTGAGGAAAAGTGATGCTAGCATTAAAGGGCAGTCCCCGATCTGGGATATTCACAGGGTAGTGGGATACCTAAAACTGTTGGTGAAGAGGACTAAATACAGACATAAAACTGTTGGTGAAGAGGACTGAATACAGACATAAAACTGTTGGTGAAGAGGACTAAATACAGACATAAAACTGTTGGTGAAGAGGACTAAATACAGACATAAAAAGGATGAGGAAGATATAAATAGATCTTTAAATGATGGCACAGGACATGAGGAATTCGTTTATATTTGTTGAAGGTCGTGGTTAGTTCAAGGTCGTGGTTAGTTGAAGGTCGTTGTTAGTTGAAGGTCGTGGTTAGTTGAAGGTCGTGGTTAGTTGAAGGCCGTGGTTAGTTAAAGGCCGTGGTTAGTTGAAGGCTGTGGTTAGTTGAAGGCCGTGGTTAGTTGAAGGTCGTGGTTAGTTGAAGGTCGTGGTTAGTTGAAGGCCGTGGTTAGTTGAAGGCCGTGGTTAGTTGAAGGTCGTGGTTAGTTGAAGGCCGTGGTTAGTTGAAGGTCGTGGTTAGTTGAAGGCCGTGGTTAGTTGAAGGTCGTGGTTAGTTGAAGCTGTGAATGAATAAATCAAACCGGATAGGAATGGTCTCCATTTTATTTAGCAGGATAACTATATCAGCCGGCTAGCAAGGTCTGTTTCATTCAGTTCCTCCACCGGCAATTAACCCTGTGTCACGCTTGACAGGAGGAGGTGCCCGCACAGCTGTACAACCGACAGAGAAGCACTATATTTGTGGACTACGTGTAGATAGATGACTTTAAGCGGCTCTCGACCTGTGGCTGAATTCTTACAATTTTTTTTTTATTTGTCAGTTTAGTACATGGGTTGCCAGCTTCACTAATTTTTGAAATTTGTGTGGTGGTCGTAAATGGTTGAGAACCACTGGTTTAGAATTGTGATCATCATGAATTATTGACTCAAAATGACGGTACTCACAAAGGAGTCCACGAGGCCACTGCCTTTATTTTAGCTTTTAGTTCATATCATCATCCATCATCATCATCCATCATCAACATCCATCATCATCATCCGTCATCATCATCCTTCATCATCATCATTCATCATCCATCATCATCATCCATCATCATCCGTCATCATCATCATCCATCGTCATCATCATCCATCATCATCCATTATCATCATCCATCATCATCATCCATCATCATCCGTCATCATCAACCATCATCATCATCCATCATCATCCATCACCATCATCATCCATCATCATCATCCATCATCATCCATCATCAGCATCCATCATCAGCATCTATCATCATCATCATCATCCATCATCATTATCCATCATCATCATCCATCATTATCATCCATCATCATCATCATCCATCATCATCATCTATCATCATCATCATCCGTCATCATCATTATCATCCATCATCCATCATCCTCATCCATTATCATCATCCATCATCATCCATCATCATCCATCATCATCATCATCCGTCGTTATCATCCATCATCATAATTATCCATCATCATCCATCATCATCATCATCCATCATCATCATCCATCGTCATCCGTCATCATCATCCATCATCATCGTCCATCAACATCATCATCATCCATCATCATCATCCATCATCATCCGTCATCATCATCATCCGTCATCATCATCATCCGTCATCATCATCATCCATCATCCATCATCATCCGTCATCATCATCATCAATCATCATCATCCATCATCATCTTCCATCATCATCCATCATCATCCGTCATCATCATCCATCATCATCATCCACCATCGATCATCATCCATCATCATCCATCATCATCATCCATCATCATCCGTCATCATCCATCATCATCATCCGTCATCATCCGTCATCATCATCCATCATCATCATCATCATCCATCATCATCCATCATCATCCATCATTATCCGTCATTATCATCATCATCCATCATCATCATCCGCCATCATCATCATCATCATCCATCATCATCCATCATCATCATCCATCATCATCATCCATCATCATCCATCATCATCATCATCATCATCCATCATCATCCATCGTCATCCGTCATCATCATCCACCATCATCATCATCATCCGTCATCATCATCATCATCATCCATCATCATCCATCATCATCCATCATTATCCGTCATCATCATCATCATCATCCATCATCATCATCCGTCATCATCATCATCATCCATCATCATCCATCATCATCATCCATCATCATCATCCATCATCATCCGTCATCATCATCATCATCCATCATCATCCATCGTCATCCGTCATCATCATCCATCATCATCCATCGTCATCCGTCATCATCATCATCATCATCTATCATATTTACTTCGTATTTGCTTCATAAGAAGCATAGAACTGCCATAGCAACCAGCCCTGTAAGAAGCAAAGAACTGCCATAGCAACCAGTCCTGTAAGAAGCAAAGAACTGCCATAGCAACCAGCCCTGTAAGAAGCATGGAACTGCCATAGCAACCAGCCCTGTAAGAAGCATGGAACTGCCATAGCAACCAGCCCTGTAAGAAGCATAGAACTGCCATAGCAACCAGCGATGTAAGAAGCTTAGAACTACCATAGCAACCAGCCCTGTAAGAAGCTTGCGTCACAGAACTTCTTGTAATGTTGTAGCAGTGGTTTCTGTAGTAGTTTGTTTGACACGATGAGGTTACCAGCTCCACCACATTGTTACATTAGTCACGTGTCATAAGATGCGTCAGGAATCAGTACTTCTTTTTCTTCTTTGTCTCCTAACAGACTTCCGGCAACCACACGGATGTTTACGTCATCATCTTGATTTAGATTCTTCCTTGCTAGATTCGTGCTCACACGGTTGTCAGATATTTCCACTTGGCTGATTCATACTTACTTACTTAGTCGTTCCTCTTCTACCGTTCCTCTTTTACCGTGAGATGTAGAGGTTTGGAAGAGAGAACGCCATACCATCCTATCGGCTGTCTTCTTCCTGGCTTGGTTCCATTCTAGTCCTCGGTCCTTCACAGATTGTCTAATGTTGTCCTCCCAGCGAACTCTGGGTCGTCCTCATACACGAGAGGTAAAAATTAGCTTATACACGAGAGGTAAAAATTAGCTTATACACGAGAGATAAAAAAAAGATAGGAACGAAATACGTCAGTCTGACTACAATACAAGACAAATAAAACCTACGTTACGACCAGTATCTCTTCATCACGAAAGGAACGCCCTAAAATAATACAACTAAAATATAGGGAGTGAAAAAAAGAAATTCTTCTTCCTTCTTCCTCGTTCGTCCTGAAAAGGACGGTGGTTGCGTTGTGTCTGTTTACGCCTAAGCTGTGATATCTGCACCTTTCGGTCGACACATCCGACTTCAGCACGGCATTTTTTAGTGACCGGGTTTGCCTTCCCACTGCGATCCGCACTCGCTCAGCCAGACTGCACTGCTGCAGACTGTTTCCAGGACCACCACGTGGAGGTGCAGTGCGGTCTTGACCAGCTCTGGTTCGCTGGTCCTGATGCAAGCAGTACAGCTATGTGTCGCTGACTGCATTCACTATTGCTGCATCTTGGGGTTTTTAAAAAAAAAAGAAATGACTATACTCTGTTCTTAAAAAAATTTTCCTGCAGCATTCATGCGCCTTTATTGATGCTAATCTTCCTCAACTTCTTGTCATGCCCCTTGTCATTGTTTCATATGCTTGCAATCAAGTTCGAGGATGTAACTTTTTATGTAAATCCACAACAGACAGACAAATAAAAGAACAACAATAAGTAGAAAGATCACAACAGCGAATGTAAGCAGGAAGGAAACCTTACCACTCCGACAGGAAGTAGTGTACAACAATATGCCATCATTGCAAGATAGAAAAAAATGTTGGAGATGTGAAAGAGCCGATCTCCGATGTGGACATTTTCTATAGCCAGCATTCGATGTCATATGATCTTTACTCAGTTACTTACATATCCCCCTCCTCATCTGCCGCTTTAATCCTCTTTTACTATCACCTTCAGTTCACCATCACCTTGAACCTTGACCACAATCAACAGTTACTTCCGTTTTTCTTCTCACAGGTTGTGAACAACCGATGGACGCTAAGTGACGGATTATGTGATGCCTGGGTTGCCTCCGACGTTTTAGGCTGCACTGCTTCCATCCTTAACCTTACAGCTATCTGTGTGGACAGGTGAGTGTATCACTGTGTGGATACGTGCGTTATTTGTGTGGGTATTTGAGTGTAATAGTGTGTGGGTACGCCAGTTCCTGATGTGGGTATGTGAATGTAATATTGTGTGGATCCGCGACTTTTTATGTGGATATTTGAGTGTAATTTTATGTGGATACGCGAGTATTTTATGTAGGCTTTATATTGTTGATTCTCTGTAAGCGGTTTCTGTGAGATTTTAATACTGTTTTCTCACATTATCTATGGCGTCTTCGCTTCTCTGGATGTGCAGATAACCATGGCTTCCATACTGTGTTATTAACCTTTCATCTTGTTCTCTATTTTTTTATCAGACGCAGTGTAGGCCAATAAAGAAGAGACCATATACATCCTTACTTAGTTGTTCCTCTTTTAGCCTGGGGTGTAGAAGTTTACCAGAGAGAGCGCGAAACCATCCTGTCGGCTGTCTTCCTCCTGGCCTGGTTCCAATCTGGTCCTCGCTCCTTCATAGATTGTCTAATGTTGTTCTCCCAGCGAACTCCGGTTCGTCCTGAAGGTCTGGATCCCTGGCTCTTGATTTCCCATATTTGTCGTGGTAGCCAATCTTCTCCAACTATGCAGACGTGGTAGCCAATCTTCTCCAACTATGCAGACATGGCCACCAAACCATCATAATTGGGACTGTTCCACTTGAGTCTGCAGGGGCTGGGTTTAAGGCCATGACGTATCGTCTGGTTGTGGACCATGTCTCGTCTTGTTACTTCCACCACCTTTCTCGGATACCTCATTTCTGAGGTTTGAGGCTGGCCTTTGTACGAAAAGACAATATAACAGAAGAAAAATCTATACAGTTATAAGAAAGTAAGAAGCAAATAAAACAATACTCAAATGAAAGGGGAACCTACTAGAGAAAAACAAAAATGGACCGGAAATTCAATTTTAAAAAAAACTAATTCTGTTACAGAAATATGGAATCAATTAAATGCAGTAGACGGAGAACAAAAACATACTGATAAATGTATTATTCCAGTTCAAGAAGGATCAGACAAGGGCAGACAACTATGTGAATGTATTGACCAAATATTACCGTAACATTAATCCTTATCATCATTGCCCTTTGTTCTCCAAATGGAACATAGGACCACCACATCAGATGTGTCGTAGATTTTTGATAGGGAAATTAAGACTTGGGTTGGTCTTTTCTGAATAGATTAGAATGAGTGATAGCCACAGTGAGATGTGATAACAGAAATAGAGTTCCACGAGTGAGATGGTATAAATTTATAGAGGCTGTCCCGGAAATCGAGAATCTCTCTCTCTTTCCGCCTATCTTCTACAACAGATCCAGAGGAGTCAGACAGTCTATAAAAAAATATATATATTAATATATATCTATCCACTCACGTGCCCGCACATACAAGTGACGACAGTTAGACACACAGACGTGGGAACAACTATAACAATGATTATATAGATATTATGGGAACGCACTGACCACCACACTGAAATAAATGTAGGTATAGTTTAATTATCATAGTAAACTTACATCACAACATAAAAAATACATCAGAAGCATATACACATAGTCATAAAAATCAAGGAATGCTACAATAGTGATAGACCCGTTTGTATGGTCCTCCCCTGGATATATAGCTCACAGTCCCGTTGGAGAAAAGTGATATCCCCAAGGAGTTACAGATGCATATGATTGAGTCTATGGTTTCCCCCTTTTTAAGGTATGGACAGACTTGATACTCTACTTTATTCTAAGGGTAAATATTGTTAGCAATAACTTGCATAAAAGGAAGTTACAACGTGGGTGACTCAAACAAAGAACAACCTTCAGTCTACTTTCACTCGGTTCTTTCATCAGGGCCCTGATATACTTACAATCGTGCTGTGGTTCGCCGTCTGGCGCAAACTTTGGGACACTCACACACTTTTTATCTGTTACTGTCGTTAAATGAAGCGGATCCCAGCTCTGCAGATTTGTTTGTTGGTTTCATCAAAATGGATCCGGGAGCGTCTGCTTCATGCGATAGTTATTTCAGACTAAAGTTAGTGTCACTTAACTCACGAGGTAAGAATTAGGCTTAAACGAGCACACAATGTCAGAACACGAGGTTTCCCTTAATTAGGAAGATGACCGGTGGACAACTTCTCTCAACAAATAATCTTGGTTCACCACACACTTGTCAACAATGTCGGAAAGTTAATGTTTTAGATTTCTGTAATTTTTCTCGCCACAAGGCAGCATGTACATTAGAGTTAGTGTAGAAATATGCACTGGCTCAAAGGCCCAGTATAAGCATTTATTAGGTATGTCTCTGTACAAAACGCCAGCAAAGTTTGGGTTACCCCAGTATTCACTGAATAAAGAAAAAACACATATGAAATATGTTACATATTATGTACTCAATATAACACGTTTTTAAAATGCAAGCGTACAGCTTGTCTTATCATTGAAAACTTCCCGTGCAATAAGTTATATTTAGAAATCATCAATCCTCATGAATTAGGAATACATATGTATTCCGTCAACACTCATGAGGCATCTAGCATTTATAAGTTAGTTTAGAAAAATTGTTCCCGTCTGATTATTTAGCAGTTAAATTAAATTCATTATAGCTACATTGTTGTTTAAGCTAGAAATTATAATTTATTCTGCTTTCCACTGAAACACGTCACTAGAAAATAATACAGACTATATAATTAAGCACTCTGCACCAAATCTAACTAGTGAAATATGAAATAAGCGATTATCACTTTAAACACTTCACAAAATATTAGATAATGATTATAATATATACCTCAACACACAGAACTACAGGTAATCGCACACTTTAGAATTATACGCTGATATATTTATTTGAAGTCTAGAGTTTGGTACATTTCCGAAAAAACTAGGGCTTCGCTATACAGCTTATTCTATTCACGAACAACCTGTCTACTGCGAATTTTGAGGACTGAATCAAAATAAAGTTTAACATTCTGGTTATATCTATTACCAGACAAAGGGTCCCAACTTTATTTCGCCAAACGAAATAATCTCCCCTTTCCGTCTAAAACACCTTACATCAACTAGAAGACTACCATGAACTGACACTCGTGCGTTTCCACACCTCACGCTGACCAGGCCAACAGTGAGTGCCTTGTCAGCTGGGATTTCCAGACAAATGTCTCAAACTGCGCCGAGGAGATGTCAGCTATCGCGCCTCGCCTAAGCGCTCAGCCGATGCAACTCGTTGTGGCAGGTGAAAATGCAGACAAATTTGTCGCCTATAGGTCTGGCGAAAGCGAATATTCACAGTGTATTTCGTCTGGTGCAAGGAATGCTGTAGACATATGTCTGCTCCTATGTCTGGCCAGACGAATATATTCATAGTTTCGTCCACTGACACCTAATGCAATAGAATGCATTTAACGCTCTCTCTCTCTCTCTCTCTCTCTCTCTCTCTCTCTCTCTCTCTCTCTCTCTGACACGTTATGGCATAAATGCGTTTACCAGTATGAGAAAGAAAACGGTAAAGTTGAGAATGGGGAAGAAAATATTTTTCGCAAACGAATGGATGCGAAAAATACAGGAAAAAGGTAAAGAGTGATAATAAAATAGAAGATACGGGTGAAAGAAAAAGAAGAGGATATAGGCAATTTATGATCAATAAACTCTCTGTGACAAGATGGTTCCCCGACTTGTAGGAAGTAAGTACAGCAGCAGCTATGTGCTCGTTCAGTGGCAGTACCTGCAGCAATTTGTTTTTATATGACGAAGATGTCAGCCTTATGCACAACCTCATCTTAATTGCCTCTTACGACATGCATTAGGAAGCAGTAGTTCTATTCATTCTTTGTCTACTCAGACACCCCCCACACCCACCCACCCCACCCCCGGATCTAAACTGGGTCCCATTACATCAGTGCTAAGAAAAACCTTGGACAGAGACAAGGCAATTAAAGAAAAGAAGACTGCTTGTAGTGGTTTTTGATGGTATTGTATGGTTGTTATGTTACCTAGTGTAATGTATGAGGTCAGCTGTGAAGGCTCCTGAGCTAAATATTTATGTGAATTACAGAAGGCCCTTCTTACTACCACTTACGACCTCACACAGATCTCTTTTACTATTATGAATGTAGCTACGTTAAAAGTCTAGGGTACTGAAATGTAATGTGTTGTAATAGAATATACAAACACACACAGATAATTAATAAGTCTAATAATATCAATAAAATTTATAACACACTGAACTAACTCAGACTGTTTTAGTTTCAATATTAAAATTTTTTCTAAATTTATTAGTTCTGAACCAATGTTTTATTTTGGTCAGAACATGTGAAATGTTATGGAGTTATAAATGGAATGCATAAATATATGGCATAATAAAATGGAATTTGTGTACATAGGTATTTTATAAGACTGGTTAATATTAATAATATTTATACTGTCTCTGGGAGAACTATTACTGGATGTACTATTGGGGTGGTGTCATCACACCCACTCTGTGACTACAACGAGCTTTGTCCATTGACTTATAGACTGTAGTTAAATGTTATATTTCCCAAGAATTAAGTCTTTATTTGAATGGGGAAATATTTATAAATAGTTGAGTATCCTGGTGAATCTTCAGCAGGCCACGTATTCACTTATCTCGTCTGTGACGATCTGATGCAGGATTCCTGTGGCCCACTCCTCTCTGTAGCTGGAATATAATGTTAGGCTGCACCGACACAATTGTTAGGCGGCACACACATCTGCTTGTGTATTCTTGCTTAAGTATTTGGCACTACCTTTAGTGCCAAAACAGAAACTCACAATTTCAGAATTCAGAATTGAGAACACAGTTACTACTAGCAAAACTCAGCTGAGCTGCTGGCTATAGTATGGCGTCCCACTAAAATGTATGTAATATCTTCTGGGAAAAACACCACTGGTAATTACTGACTGTGTCTACTGGACAGACTTATATCAAATGGCAAAAATGCGCGTCTCTACCCCGCTAATGTGAATACATTTGTCCAATCACAGACTTCCCCTCTAACTTTTTCAAATCTACAAACCAAAAGTCAAATTTCAGTCAGATCTCAGTCAAGTATGTATTATTGTCTGTTGGTCCGTCTGTCTCTACTTGGTTTTTCACAAAAACACACTTGTTTCTTGGACCTTTTGTCAATATCTTCCTTGTTATCTATCCGTCTGTATAATTTAAAGTATATTAGTTCTCTGCTTAAGATGGGCTATCAAACTAGCTAGGTTTTATGTTCATAACTCTATTATTAAGAAAAAACATATTTTTTTCTCAAGGTTAGTTTTGAAATTTGTTTGCGAACCTTCTCCACGGCGTTTGCCGCTGAATTCAAATAAAACGACCAAGTATCGTAAAACGTCCACGAAATGACTGTTTCGAACAAGAGCTAAGGTCTTTTCTGCCCATTTCCTTACATTGTGTCAACTAGTGACGTGAATTTTTTTCCTTAAACTACCAATTTGCGTCTTTTAGCCTTTCTAGATTCAAACACGTGTTCAGTCATATTTTTTCTTTTTTATATCTCCGTTTCCCTCCCGTCCAAAAAGGGTAAACCGTTTCGTCTGCATGTTTAACTAGTTAGTTTGAATGGAGGTAGGAAATGCGGGCATGGGCGAGCATGTCTCCTAGTATCTTACGCATTATTTTTATCCCTACATGTTATCTTTATAATTGGAGATATTTTAACGTTGTATCACGGTAAATTCATCATACATCTCCCCACTTGAGAACATGCACTACGGCAAGTTCCAAAACCAGTGATACACATAGACAAAATTACTCCTCACGCCTGCCAACTACTCTAATTTTGATCACAGGGGTGCCGACTGAGGAAATCTGCACCGACATTCAATGACCCCGGGATGTATTCGATAATAAAATTATAAGGTTGCAACAGTAAAGACCATCTCAACAACCATGCATTTTCATGCTTAGCCTGAGATAAGAACACTAGGGGCTGATGATCCGTCTGGACCACAAAAGTCCTACCATACAGATAGATTTGAAACTTTTTTATTGCCCAGACTAACGTTAAACATTCTTTTTCGCTTGTGGAATATCCTTGCTCCGCTTTATTCAATTTGCGGCATGCATAAGCGACTGGGTTCAGTTCCCCATCGGGTGAAGATGACCTTTGCAACAGAGCCGCCCCGAGGCCTACATTACTTGCATCTGTTCTCACCACAAAGTCCTGTGTCAAATCAGGCAATTTGAGAATAGGCTTGCTAGTGAGTTTTTCTTTAACTCTTGGAAAGCAAATTCACATTGCGCAGTCCAAACTATTTTATCTGGATGTCCCTTGCGAGTCAGATCAGTCAGAGGAGCACATATAGAGTTAAAATTTTTGATATATTTTTGGTAAAATCCACATAACGACACGAATGATCGCACGTCCTTTTTTGTTTGTGGTCTAGGTGCTCTCTGCAGTTTTTCCAAGTTCTTGAGGTCAGGGGTCATGTTACCCTGATATACAGTGTGTCCCAAGAATTCCAACTCTTTGCATCCAATACAACATTTTGTTGGTCTAGCAGTTAAGTTCGCCTCCCTAAGCCTATCAAATAACATTTTCAGAGAGTTAATGTGTTCTTCAAATGTCTCTGTGGCGACGAGAATATCATCCATGAAATTCGTGATACATGGATTATTCAGGGGATCCAACAATTTGCGCATCATCCTTGAAAATACACTCGGAGCATTTTTCAATCCAAATGGAAGCATGTTGAATTCATAATGTCCTTCCGAGGTGCTAAAAGCTAAATAAGGTCTAACTTCAGGCTTCACTGGAATCTGGTAATAGCCTTTACTAAGATCCACCTTTGAAAAGTATTTTGCCTTGTTTAATCTGGCAAATAACTGTTTTGTGTCTGGTAATGGATCCACTTGTCCTTCTGTGACAGCATTCAGTTTCCTGTAATCTATGCACAGTCTATGTTCCCCAGACGGTTTCCTCAACAAAACTACACTGGAGCTAAAAGAAGATTCACTGTGTGAAATAATCCCCTCCTTCAACAAAAAATCTATTTCTTCTTTCAATGCATTCTCCTTCGCGAACGTAATAGAATAGGCTCTCATACAGATTGGGTTTGAGTCTACCAGCTTCATGTCATACTGTAGCAAATTTGTATGTCCTGGTTTATCTGTTAATACATCTGTATGTTCCTCCAGAACCTGTTGAACTCTCTCCCTCTGATTTTTAGTCAGGTGCTTACTGACTTTTACTTGTGCAGCTGTCTCACAAGGATGTAATGGGTATTCATGTGAGGTGAGTGGTTCCTTTTGCATTTGAGTTGCGATAGCCAAGGTCAGTAAGGGGGTGCTTTCCTGGAGTGGTCTGTCCAGATACTTCTTTAAAAGGTTTACATGATAAACTTTCTCCTTCACCTTTTTGTCAATTTTATAGTTTGTTCTAGACACCTTCTCTAGAACCGTATATGGACCTTGCCATCCAATTTGTAATTTATTCTGGCTGCCGGGTAGTAGAAGAAGCACCTTCTCTCCCACAGCTAATTCTCTGTCCTTTGCCTTCCTATTAAAATATGCTGCATGTTTCTTCCTGGCTTGTCTCAAATTATGATTTGCCAGTTTCCATCCAGCTTTCAGACGAGTGGTCAGTTCGTTCACATATTGATACGATGAGGTAACAGTCTCTTCTGCCTTCTCATCTGTCCAGGTCCTTAATAATTACATATGGACTTTTAAATTTTCATACTTATTTTTCATGGAACCCGTCGGGTCCCTTCCATTGGAAGCTTTATAATGAGGACTTTTCTTCCTAGAATCATCACTCACAAATCGACCACTACCAATTTTTTTCTTGGGTTTGTCTCCCCACTTTAGATTGCTTATGAGAGATCTTCGCTCTCTTTTAGGTTCCTCCAGTTGATATAAGGCTGACCGAGGGATTGTCAGCTTATTCTGGGGTAAAATTACTCTTTGTACTCGTCGCATAGTGGCCATGTTAATCCATTCAAGTGAAGATTGGGTGTGAAAAGGGGGCTCCCATTCCACTTTGTCTACCTGATTATAATTATTTTTCCTTCCAGGCCTAAGTTTGCCCCGTGGCGTTTCTAGGTCCTGCACATATTTTCCCTGTGTGGGTGTTCCCTCATGAAATACGCCACATGCTTCTACAAAGTTTTCAATATCGACATTTACGTCGGGCCAATAGTATTTTCGAGCAACTTTTTGGCAGATGGTACCTACTTTCTCATGGTCACCATCTTTTCCAACATGTAAGCTCCTTATTAAATTTGCCCTATATACCTTGGGAAGAACCAACTGTCCGTGACCAGTGGATCTAGTTCCTGTCTTCCAGTATAACAATCTGTCCTTCATAAAGTACTTTCCCTTGCTTGGAGGTGTGTGGCATTTGGGCAATTTTTTAAAACATGGTTTGAGTGTCCTATCCTCAGCCTGCGCCTTCCTCATCTCCTCTGGATGAGCATTTATAGGTTCACCTTCTTCCTCCTTTTTCTGTGACCTGGTCTGCACTTTCGCCATGATCACAGGTCTCTCGGGATTCCCCAAGAAGACGTACCTTCACCCCAATATCAGAGGGTAGATTGGTTCATCTATCACTGCTGCTCTGATTTCTCCTTCCACATAGCGAGTTTTCACCGTTATCCTTGCGATGGGAAGTGTCATGAGTGGTATGTCCTTAGTTGCCCCTTGTATTTCCACTGTTTCTGTGGTATACTGACTTGGGTCTACTAGGCTAGACTTCACAACTGAATCATAATCCAAACCTGTATCATAAAGGCACCTTACGGTGACCCCATTACAAATAACATCCTCACAAACTGGGGGGTGATAAGGTTCCTGCTGTCCATTAGGATTAACCTTTAATCTTTGAGTCCCCGACTTCATTGCAGCAATGTTTGAAGGTTTCCTTTTACAAAATTCGGTGTTATGGTTGTCTTTCTTACACCATTTGCACCATCTCTTTCCTTGGTTAAACGGTTTTCTTTCATTATATTTTTGGTCATTGAACTGTGAGTTTCTGTCACGATAGTCATTTCGTGGCCTATCAAAGTTTGTCCTGCCTTTATTACCTTGTTCTCTGTTATCAAATTTACTAAATTGCTGTGGAGCTTTAAAATTTTCTATGTGCTTCTTTTTAGTGCCACTTACCTCTGCCTGGGCTGCCTGATACCTCTCAGCGACATTTAAAACCTCCCCCAACCTCTCTGCACCTTGTTCCATGAGAAATTTTCTCAAGTCTGGAGCCATGGACTCTCTTAATTGCTCTATCATGATCATCTCTTTAAGATCTTGGGTCTTCCCCAGAGCAGTCCATTTCTCCAAATAGGTTTCCAGTCTGGCAGAGAATTGGTGGTATATCTCCCCAGACAACAGTTTGGCATTTCTAAACTTCTTACGATAGAATTCACCATTCTTTTCATATCTCAATAACAAAGCCTGCTTTAGCATGTCATAATTGTCTTGGTCTTCTCTATTCATTTTAGCAAAGACTTCATAAGAAGTACCCCTCAGTCCCTGTGATAACTTTAGACTCCACCTCTCTCTCTCTAACCCATATGTAAAAAAAGAAAAAGGTAGAGGAACCCGTTACACGCCCATTGAGGCATATTGGGAATATGGTGTTAGGCCCATATTATCTTGACCGTCGGCACACGAGGGATGATGTGGTCGGCATCACGCCGGCCGCCTTAACCTTCCCAGAGTAGCTCTGGTACCCATTTGGGGCTGGGTCGACCCAGGAGCCGTTTGTGGCCTAAAAATTTTCCGCCTCATCTGGGGATCGAACCATAGACCACTGCGCTAGGAAGCCAGTGCACTAACCACTATGCTACCGCGGCTCCATAACCCATATGTAGTAGCTAATAATTCAAATCTACTAAGGTACCCCTCGATGTCATCGTCTTTCTCAACAAAATGGTCTAAATGAAACCCCATAGCTGAGGTTGAGGCTCCCTGACTAGGCGTAGCATCTGAGGCAAAAGGGCTGGCACCATTTTCAGGAGCCTGGCCTTGTAATTCCAGCTCCCTTAGTCGTAATTCGTGCTCCCTTTGCAACCTTCTATCTTCTGCTTCCCTTTCGGCCTTTTTTTCTTCTGCCTCCCTTTCGGCAGTCAACCATTTTTCTTCTGCCTCCCTTTCGGCCTTTTTTTCTTCTGCCTCCCTTTGCTGTCGTTTTTCTTCTGCCTCAATCTGCAGCCTCTTAAGTTCTCTATCAGCCTCAATTTGTAACCTCTTCTCTTCAGCTAACCTCCTATCTTCCCTTTCAATATACTTGTCACATTCAGAAGTTACATACTGAATTAAAACCTGACCCTCCATATTCATCTCCTTCGCCGTTAGCACAGCAGCCGATCTAAATTTTGCTAGGTCAGCCATCATACAAAATAACAATGACCAAGGTAAATCTACATATATAATGACTAAGGTAATTCTAATTATATAAAATGGCCAAGGTAATTCTAATTAATTAATTAATTAACTAATTACCACTGGCTGTGAAGATTCACCAACTTTTATTTTCCCCTTTTTATTTTAAGGGACACTTTTTAAATTTATACAATCTGTCCCCACTGGTTTAATTCTCACACCAGGAGATTCTAATATCTTTGATAAACTTAATATCCCTGGACAAGACCCCAATATTTGTAGTGGTTTTTGATGGTATTGTATGGTTGTTATGTTACCTAGTGTAATGTATGAGGTCAGCTGTGAAGGCTCCTGAGCTAAATATTTATGTGAATTACAGAAGGCCCTTCTTACTACCACTTATGACTTCACACAGATCTCTTTTACTATTATGAATGTAGCTACGTTAAAAGTCTAGGGTACTGAAATGTAATGTGTTGTAATAGAATATACAAACACACACAGATAATTAATAAGTCTAATAATATTAATAAAATCTATAACACACTGAACTAACTCAGACTGTTTTAGTTTTAATATTAAAAATTTTTCTAAATTAATTAGTTCTGAACCAATGTTTTATTTTGGTCAGAACATATGAAATGTTATGGAGTTATAAATGGAATGCATAAATATATGGCATAATAAAATGGAATTTGTGTACATAGGTATTTTATAAGACTGGTTAATATTAATAATATTTATACTGTCTCTGGGAGAACTATTACTGGATGTGCTGTTGGGGTGGTGTCATCACACCCACTCTGTGACTACAACGAGCTTTGTCCATTGACTTATAGACTGTAGTTAAATGTTATATTTCCCAAGAATTAAGTCTTTATTTGAATGGGGAAATATTTATAAATAGTTGAGTATCCTGGTGAATCTTCAGCAGGCCACGTATTCACTTATCTCGTCTGTGACGATCTGATGCAGGATTCCTGTGGCCCACTCCTCTCTGTAGCTGGAATATAATGTTAGGCTGCACCGACACAATTGTTAGGCGGCACACACATCTGCTTGTGTATTCTTGCTTAAGTATTTGGCACTACCTTTAGTGCCAAAACAGAAACTCACAATTTCAGAATTCAGAATTGAGAACACAGTTACTACTAGCAAAACTCAGCTGAGCTGCTGGCTATAGTATGGCGTCCCACTAAAATGTATGTAATATCTTCTGGGAAAAACACCACTGGTAATTACTGACTGTGTCTACTGGACAGACTTATATCAAATGGCAAAAATGCGCGTCTCTACCCCGCTAATGTGAATACATTTGTCCAATCACAGACTTCCCCTCTAACTTTTTCAAATCTACAAACCAAAAGTCAAATTTCAGTCAGATCTCAGTCAAGTATGTATTATTGTCTGTTGGTCCGTCTGTCTCTACTTGGTTTTTCACAAAAACACACTTGTTTCTTGGACCAACTACACGCAAAACCTACACCTAAGTTATTTTTAGCCACAATTCGCCAACCATCCCCCTCTCGTTCATTACAGCTAGATTTTTGCATTTCCTTGTCTCAAGGACGAAAATTTGAAACTTTAGTGAAAGTATGAACAATACAGTCGCTAGTCTGATATGAACAACACAGTCTTTTGTCAATATCTTCCTTGTTATCTATCCGTCTGTATAATTTAAAGTATATTAGTTCTCTGCTTAAGATGGGCTATCAAACTAGCTAGGTTTTATATTCATAACTCTATTATTAAGAAAAAACATATTTTTCTCAAGGTTAGTTTTGAAATTTGTTTGCGAACCTTCTCCACGGCGTTTGCCGCTGAATTCAAATAAAACGACCAAGTATCGTAAAACGTCCAAGAAAAGACTGTTTCGAATAAGAGCTAAGGTCTTTTCTGTCCATTTCCTTACATTGTGTCAACTAGTGACGTGAATTTTTTTCCTTAAACTACCAATTTGCGTCTTTTAGCCTTTCTAGATTCAAACACGTGTTCAGTCATATTTTTTCTTTTTTATATCTCCGTTTCCCTCCCGTCCAAAAAGGGTAAACAGTTTCGTCTGCATGTTTAACTAGTTAGTTTGAATGGCGGTAGGAAATGCGGGCATGGGCGAGCATGTCTCCTAGTATCTTACGCATTATTTTAATCCCTACATGTTATCTTTATAATTGGAAATATTTTAACGTTGTATCACGGTAAATTCATCACACTGCTAACAAAACTCAGTAAAGAGGTGCCTGAAATTACAGAATAATTAATGCATTTACATCAGTGATTCTTAAATAGGAGTGCAAGCGCCACCTGAGTTCTAGGGCTGCGAGACATGCTAGGTGTCTTAGAAGGTGGATCATCATAACCAGAGTGTATTACAACAAGCAGAAGAGAAAAGAAGGCGTCAAAAAAAAAGAAGCAACAGAGGGCAATCACCTTAGGGGCGCATTCCCATAGGTAGTTATGACTGATGGGGGGGGGGGGGGAAGGGGGGGCTATTTAAAAAGAACACTAACTACGTGAATTCATTGACTATATCGTATTTAAACTTCTTCAGAAAGTTTCACAATTTGGTCAGTGTTATATTCTAAAGCAGCGGAAGGCAACCTCCGAGCTGTGTGGATCTACTTCAGAGATACTCAGCTGTGTAAAGATCTACCTTGGAATAAGTGCAGCCTAAATATAACTTTTACCTGTGCCGAATGACTGTGTCCTGTCGCTCCACAGACAAGCGGGCAGACAATTCAAACTAAATTATATCTTACAGAATGTTACCTTAAATTCAACAGAAAAGATCATGTTCAAATTGTCTGTAGGTCAAGAATAAAGCGAATTTTAGTAAGTTATCTTGTGGTTTTTATTAGTGAGGCACACCATCTACCTTTAATACAGTGGATAACTCTCTTGTAAGTTGTGGCTGGAGAGGACTAATCAGAAATTTCCATATTTTGAACATTCTTTCTTCTCTGTCCCTCCGTCACCTAGATATCTACCAGATCTTCCCTTGTGACCTACCGCTAGCTCTGGATTGAGCTGTTTCCTGCACCTTTGCAAAAGAATTAATATCACTATGTTTGCTATTGTATAAAGACATGCTGGACATGACTCATAAAAGCACCCCTATTTCATGGGCCTCTAACGACTTGTTTCGTATTATTCTGGACTCGTTGCATGCACTAAATTTATGAATTATATGATATTGTGCTTTCCATATCATATTTTTTTTAAAACTTAAATCTATTTTTTGTCATTTCTGGCATATTTTTTTAAAAACTTAAATCTATTTTTTGTCATTTCTGGCATATTTTTCGGGCTAGAATATAATGACTTGCGAGGTTTCTTAAGATGCTGTAGAGGTTTGCAAGGCTTCTTAAACTGCTATAAAAGGGATGCAACGTTTCTTAATATCCTGTAAAAGGGTGTGGGACGTCTAAAAGTTTAGGAAGCACTGATTCCAATGATGAGACTACAGTGGAGGAAGTAGAAAATGGAATAAAGAAATAAATCAAATACCGCATTTTCATGACATTGTGGGTTTTAGAATATTTACAAAGATACCTGAAATCGCAATGGGAATTATAGCACTTCTACGTTACAGGATTTCAAACAACAGTAAAATTCCCAAGACGCAGAATCGATTACTCCAATACTTAAACCAGACAATAATGTACATGATACTAGCTCATAAAGACACATATTTTGAGCTTCCCAATTAGGTAAAACAAAACAGAAAATTATAGAGAATAAGATGCGGATATTCTTCACGCAACAATCGGAAACTATACAGATCATTACAATAGGAGGCTATCTGATCATCAGAAACACTCCCTTTCAGACAAGTGTTTCAGCGCCTTTACCTGTTTTACACTCTAAGGGGTCAGGCCTACTTGGGTCATGACTCTCAAATGTCAGCCTTCTTTGAGGAAAACCTAACCATCTATAAAGCCCGACTAAGTCTTGGTTTAGGGAGGACCGCTGCACAGTAGATAAACTAGTTAAATTGGAACATGAAGTAAACTCCATATTTCAAAACAAGGATAACACATTGGCTTTATTTCTAAGTAAGTGCTTCATAACTAGGGTCGAATGCACTCTCTGGGGGTACATGATTAGACATCTGGGGGCGCACGACAAGACTTCTGGACGTGCAGGACATATTTTAAGAGGCGAATCATCATAAACACAGTTTAATACATGTAACTTAAATGTGTTTATACGCAATAGAACAGTGACAACGTCAACTTGTAAATACAATTTTGCCTCGTTTTGTTTAGGTGCGCGCCGTTCAACCTAGACACGAGGTCAGTTGGTTATATTAGAGCGCATGTCTAAATTAACCACACAAAAAAACATTTTGATCTGGCTTACTGTGTTATCAATAATAACGCGAAGTCTGTACCAAACCTAAGTCACGTATTTAAGGCTCATTACTCTAGTAAACTCTTGATTACTATCAAATGTAAACTGCTGAATTTTCACACGTAACATTTATTATAACATTTAAAATATATTTAAAATTATTTCTCTCTTATTCTTTAGTTATGAATATCTTTGGTACTTAACCACCGACCGTCAAAGCAGTCAGTGGCCATCACGCCTAATGGCGTCTTGTAGGGCAACAACAAATTGATTCCACTTTGAATGAGTTATGAATATACTGTAATGAAAATACATCCTTCTAAAACAGTTTCGAATATTTGTGCGGGTTATATTCAAAAGAATTATTTCCACTGTGTCTACTCTGTATTTTCGTTTTAAAAAATTGGAAATTGCGTATAAAATCACTCATAATTCATGTGCCTCGAACGGTCAGTTCCCAATTTTTCTAAGTTTACTACATGTGCTAAAAATATAAATACAATAATATGTTTCTTTTAATATCAAGTTAACAAACACAGAAACAATATATATATATTCATCAAACTCCATACTTCTCGCCGTTTGTACGTCGGTCACTTTTAAGGGATGCAACTGTGGTTGAAAGCTAGACATTAATTGTATTGTTTCCCTTATATGTACTCTCCCGAAAATAATAATACTCAACGAAGAAAAGTCGGTGAATTGTACAACACAAAGTGAGTGGCAGTGATATATGAATAAAATGTAAGTTTTTGATTGTAGAACCCAGTTTCATCCCGGAAACGGATTTAACTCATCATTTTGTTTAAAATAACCTTAAAATGTAAGTTTTTTATTGTTTCTTCAAGACAAAATTTTAATTTAAAGTATTGCAGACTTATTGTTGGAGCTACTCGCTGGAAATGAAACGGTTTATTGGAGCATAGATACCATGATTTCCGATGATCCCAACGACGCAGTTGGTTTCCCAACCGAGTTCCTTAACGAGCAGTGCCCATCAGGAATGCCACCGCATTTACTGAAATTAAAGGTTGCTGCATGTATCATGCTATTGCGAAATCTGAACGCAAAAAACTGACTATTGAATGGCACGTGTTTCGTCATAAAAGTCTTGCATCGGAATTCGATTGATGCAGAAATTATCACTGGCAGTAATAAGGAAGAACGAGTCTTAATTCCTCGTATTGACTTAGAACCGAGCGAGCGCAGTTTGCCATTTAGGATGCAACGTCGTCAATTCCCAGGGTTCTACAAGCAAAAACTTACATTTTATTCACTGCCACTCACTTTGTGTTGCACAATTAACCGACTTTTCTTCGTTGAGTGTTACTGTTTTTGGGAGAGTACATAGAAGGGAAACAATACAATTAATTTAACATTTGCAATGGCAATCAATAAGGTGCAAGGACAATCTTTTGATCACGTAGGAGTTTTCCTTCCTGAACCTGTTTTTGGACACGGCCAGCTCTATGACGCCCTCACCCGAGGAACAAATCATGAAAACTTGAAAGTTTTTGTTAAAATCACTTTTTATCAGGGAACATACTTTGAAACAAATCCACGCACTTTCACAAAAAATGTTGTCATCAAAGAACTTTTATATTGAATTAAAAATTATTTAAAAAATATATTACAGTTTTTTTATTTACTTCCGTCATTATTGACGAGTTATATATATATATATATATATTATTTATATATATATATATATATATATATATATATATATATATATATTATATATATATATATATATATATATATATATATATATATATATATATATATATATATCCTTTTGCATTTCTGGCATAATTAGCAAGCTAGAAGATAATGGGGCGCGAGACCTCTGAAGATGATGTAAAAGGGTACGGCACCTCTATAATGTTGAGAAAGACTGTTCTATAAGAAGCTAGGTGCATACGATAAATGATGGATCTGAGAGACTTCCTGCGTGTTCAACTTTGTAAGGTCATCACCGACAATCTGGCAAATTCCCATTTCCCTTGAACGCGATTAAAGCATTACGTGACAATCTCACCATTTTGGATTCCCAGACCCCAGCATCTGCACTTAAAGCTATTCAAAGAATGGAAAAACTAAATTAGCAAACAACTTACGAGGACGGTACGAGTAATCTTCCTGTAGAAACTGTCATAACCTGATTGGCGGAGCGGTCACGTGGTGCACATTATGTTTGATGTGACAGGGATGTAAGGCATGTTGAAGCTCTAGAACTATTAAGTTCAATGTTTGTGTTTGTTTCTTCCTATTTCATCTCCTTTTAGCCTCTTTTTCTTTTTCAGTGTGGGATTTTTTTTCCGACTTGAATCGTAATATTCCAAATCATACTAAAAATATGTTAAATGTTCCTGCATTTTCTATATTCTTCCTAATCCCTTTGTCGTTCTCTATCTATCTATCTATCTATCTATCTATCTATCTATCTATCTATCTATCTATCTATCTATCTATCTATCTATCTATCTATCTATCTATCTATCTATCTATCTATCTATCTATCTATTTATCTATCATCTATCTATCTATCTATCTATCTATCTATCTATCTATCTATCTATCTATTCTATCTATCAATCTACCTCTATATATCTATCTGTATGTCTGTCTGCCTGCCTGACTGTCTGCCCATTTGTCTGTCTGTCTGTTCCTGCCTGCCTGTCTGCCTGTTTGTCTGTCTGTCTGCATGTTCCTGTCTGCCTGCCTGTCTGCCTGCTTGTCTGTCAGTCTAACAACTGTGCTGTCTCCTTAAGCTTATTAGTATCCGTTTTCCTGCATCCTTTTTTTACTTGTTCCATAATCTATAATATGGAAGCGCGTCATGGGCAATCTGTGAGAAAAGCAAGAAAATATTTTGATGCCACGGAGATGTTAGGAAGCAGAGCAAAGGAAATATGAGGGACCTGTACAACAACACAAAGAAGCTAACAGGGAAATATAAACAAGCAAATGGCCTCATCAAAGCATGGAAAACTGCTTAGTAAAATACAAGAAAAAAAATGAAGAGATGGACAGAGCATTTTGAGGAACTTCCCAATAGCCCAGCTCCAACAAATCCCCCAGATATTCAGTTAGCAGAAGAGAAGCTACAAATCAGATGTGAATGACCAAGTAGAGAAGAAATAAAGAAAGCCATAAAGCATCTGAAAGATGGAAAAGCAGCTGGCCCAGATGGTGTTCCACCAGAGGCCATCAAAACAGATATTGATACATCTGCAGAGATGTTATACAAACTACTTGGCAAAATCTGGGAAGGGAAGAAATACCAGCAGAATGGAAGGAAGGTTATCTGGTCAAGTTGTCTAAGACAGAAAATTAACAATAGGGCAGAAACTAAAGAGGAATAATGTTACTATCAGTGCCAGGAAAATTATTAAACGGAATCATCCTTGAAAGATTAAAAGAATCCATAGACAAGCAACTGAGAGATGAAGAAGCAGGTTTTCGACAAAACATATCCTGTACAGACCAGACAGCCACACTGAGAATAATAGTTGAACAAAGTCTGAAATGGCATTCACCGCTATACATTGGAGTTGTGGACTATGAAAAGGAATTTGACAGTGTAGACAGAGAATGACTTTGGAAATTGATGAGATATTATGGAGTTCCCATGAAGATCATTAACTTAATAAAGAAGACCTATGAAGGCGTGACATGCAGAGTTCTTCATGAAGAACAACTTACAGAACCGTTTAGGATTAGAACGGGAGTGAGACAGGGATGCCTCGTGTCTCCATTTCTTTTCTTACTAGCAATAGATTTGGTTATGAAAACATCGACATCACACAACAGAAATGGAAACCAGTGGAATCTGACTAAACAGCTTGATGATCTAGATTTTGCAGATGACTTGGCCCTTCTGTCCCATAACCATAATCAGATGCAAGACAAAATGAAATTACTCGATGAGAGGTCACAACAAGTGGGTCTGAAAATACACCGAGAAAAGACAAAGATAATGAGAATAAATGCGCGAAATGATAACAAAGTTGAACTTGAAGAAACGCAATTAAAAGATGTAGAATTGCCCACATATCTCGGCAGCAATATAGACAAAGTTGGAGGGGCAGACAATGATATCAAAATATGCATACAAAAAGCAAGAGGAGCTTCCGTTTCATTGGGAAACATATGGAGATCAAGAGAAATCAAGTCCAACACGAAAATAAGAATCTTAAACTCAAAAGTCAAGTCAGTCCTATTGTATGGCTCTGAGACATGGAGAACAACAAAAACAACAACCGAAAAGCTACAGACTTTTATAAACGGGTGCTTGCGTAGAACAGATGGAGATGGATTGAAATGATATGAAAAAGTCACAAATGTGGAATTGATGACAAGAACCAGACAAGGGCCAGTGGAACAAGAGATGAGAAGAAAACGCTGGCGATGGATAGGACACACATTGAGGAAACCTGTTGATAGCATTATAAGGCTGTCCTTGTTTTGGAATCCCCAGGGAAAGAGAGGCAGAGGTAGACCAAAAAACACATGGAGAAGAGAACTAGATGCAGAAGTGAAAATGATGAAGAAAACAGGGAAAGTATTTGAACGGATGGCACGTGACAGGAGGACTTGGCATGTGTTTGTTGAAGGCCTATGCTCCGTGGGGTGCTAAAAGGGTACTGACTGATTGATTGACGAAGACAGTATTTAGCAGAGAAACGTTAAGAACACCATGAGCAGCTGAAAAACGTAGTAATGCGGATGTCCTGAAAGAAATCAGCACTCCAAGAAGGAAGGAAGCAGTTCACTTTTCTTGGGCATGTTATAAGAAGAAAAAGCTGCAAATGTTTGTGGAAACAAGAAACACTGAACGAAAAAAAGAGAAAATTGAAGACTAGGAGAGAATTTACTGGATAATTTAAAACTATGGCATTAAAAGAAGGCGTAACAGAATTGATAAAAAGCACTGAGAGCAGGAAGTTGCAGAGAGACGTGTTCCTCTGCGCCAGAAGGTGTGACACTGGAAGAGAAGAAATAAGTGGCCCTTATCACTAAAGGTCAGCCAAACATCCTTTCAAGGACTCAGTCGCTTCTACCTGTAAAGAGATTAAGCCACCTAGATCATTAGATTTAGCAGTTTTATTCATACATTACCACGTCTCACACATGTTTAATTTTATGAGATTTCGAAGGATATCCAACTCTAGAACACCATGCCTAACACATTCATACCTTTAGAGATTTAGACGAATATCCAACTCTGGAATACCACTTCTAACACAGACTAAATGTTCAGACATTTAACCATATTAGACGGATATTCAACTTTAGAATATCACATTTAATATAGACTAAATGTTCAGACATTTAACTAAATTAGACGGATATTCAGCTCTAGAACACCACGTCTAACACAAACTAAAAGTTCAGACATTTAACTAAATTAGACGGATATCCAGCTCTAGAACACCACGTCTAACACAAACTAAAAGTTCAGACATTTAACTAAATTAGACGGATATCCAGCCCCAGAAACGTAATTTTATGCTCCTCGGTCTCTATATTCTTTCTTCTTTGACTCCTTGTTTCTTTCTTTTCATTATCATTGTCTGCCTTTCTATCACTCTTTCAGCTCCTTATTTAATCACTATCTGTTCTCTTGTGTTCCTGCCTTTCTGTGTGATTCTTTGTCCCGGGTGTGGTGGATTTGATGTTAAGAAATGTTGTTATGTACTCTTAGTGTACTGAATGAGGTCAGCTGTGAAGGTCCCTGAATATAACAAATATGATGGTAAGTTTACAGGGTACCTTTCTGCTACCACCTCTATGATCTCATTCAGACTTATTCTTTGACTAGAATGTATGATGACTACGTTTGGTGTCTAGGGTTATGAATATGTAGTGTAATGTTGCATTAACCAACTAAACATATAAACAATTATTTTATTATCCAACACAACAGTACTACGACAATCACATACAAACTACACTTTAAAAGACTATCTTTAGTAAGTCAGAGGTTGAATTTTGGGTAAAAGTTAAATTTTTTTACAATTTATTGTCCTGGTTCTAGTTTGTTCTGAATCAGGACTGACAATCAAAAGTGAAATCAAAAGAATTATTTACATCAATTAAATAACACCATGGATCTTCTGTCCATAATACAAATGTTATTATATTATACGTGTGTAGATGTAGTTTTCTAACTTAGATTAATACTGGTATATAATGGTAAGTTGTTGGTTAACATCACGCACTATTGTTTGTTTTCTTTTCATTTGACACTGGTGGAATTTTTTTTATTAATATTCACAGTCTTTATTTTAAACTAGAGGTTGAGCTTCCTGGTGCCGAACAGGCGTTTATCTTCGAAGGATAACACCGGTAGATCTGTTCATAGGCTCGCTGGACAATCTGTTTCCCTTCTTGAAAGGCAATGGCATCCAGCATGTGCCCGAAATATGCAAACAGTGTCAGGAATCGAACAGTTTCTACGAGCTTGGTACTACGTTAATGTCAGTACCAAAAAACCCTGAAATAAGAAGGTTATGCGTCCTTCTTTATAACAAGTATACAATAATATTCCAAAATTAATTACAGGCACAATACAAACAAACAAATAGGGTCAGCTCTTTATGACAACCTATTTTACCATTATATTTTTAGGTGACAATGTATACCAGTATTCCTCTCCCCTCCTTTTCTTTTATTCTATCACTCTGTCGTCTTGAACTTGCAAAAGTGGTACATTTAATCTCAAGGACGAATTTGAAAAGACAGTACCCTTCATTCGGCTATTAGGCTTATCAAAACCCGCATACCGGCTGGCGTGGGGAAGAAGACGCTGGACTCAAATTTTATTTTCTATCTTATTTTTGACTTATGCACTATAATATTATTTAATTTAGCTATTGTATTTAGAATATCGTCACACATCTCCCCACTTTAGAACAGACTACCTAATGTCAGTTCATAATTCGAAATACACATAGATAAACTTAAATCATTATGCCTGGTGACTACTCGGATTTTCGTCGTACGGGTGTCTACTTAAAAAAATCTGCACCTACGTTTTTCGACCCGGGGATATATTCTATGATGAATTGGTATGGCTGTAAGAGCAAGGACCAACGTAATAATCTAGCATTTTCATGCTTTGATTGCGACAGAAATACGAGGGGTTTATGATCTGTTTGGACCTTGAATGATCTCCCATAGAGACAGATCTGGAACTTTTTTATAGCCCATATCAAAGCCAGACATTCTTTTTCACTAGTTGAATATTTTTGTTCCGCTGTGTTCAACTTACGGCTAGCATAAGCAACTGGGGTTAGTTCCTCTTCAAGTGAATTGGACCTTTGCAATAGGGCTGCCCCTAATCCGATGTTGCTAGCGTCCGTTCTCACAACAAATTCTTGAGTCAAGTCAGGCAATTTCAATATAGGCTTGCTTGTGAGTTTTTCTTTTAACTCTTGATAGGCCGATTCACACTGAGCGGACCAAGTAATTTTATCCGGATTTCCCTTGCGCGTTAAATCCGTCAGTGGTGCACATATCGAGTTAAAATTGTTTATATACTTCTGGTAAAAACCACACAACGAGACAAAAGATCTCACATCTTTTTTTTTCTCTGTGGCCTCGGAGCTTTCTGCAATTTCTCCAAGTTCTTGGGGTCAGGGGTCATGCTTCCCTGATATACTGTGTGTCCCAAGAATTCCAGCTCTTCACATCCAATACAACATTTGGTCGGTCTAGCCGTCAAGTTTGCCTCCCTGAATCTATCCAACAACATATTCAGAGAGTTAATGTGTTCCTCAAATGTTTCTGTAGCAATGAAAATATCATCCATGAAATTCGTGATACATGGATTATTCAGGGGATCCAACAATTTTCGCATCATCCTAGAAAACACACTCGGAGCATTTTTCAACCCAAACGGCAGCATGTTGAATTCTTAATGCCCTTTCGAGGTGCTAAAGGCTAAATACGGTCGAACCTCAGGTTTTACGGGAATCTGATAATAGCCTTTACTCAGATCCACCTTAGAGAAATATTTGGCTTTGTTCAGCCTAGCAAACAGCTGATTTGTATCAGGTAATGGATCCACCTGACCTTCTGTGACATAATTCAGTTTCCTGTAATCTATACACAGTCTGTGTTCCCCAGAGGATTTTCTCAACAGAACCACACTAGAACTATACGAAGATTCCCTGTGTGAAATAATTCCTTCTTTCAACAAATAATCTATCTCCTCCTTTAAAGCTTTTTCCTTAGCGAAGGGAATAGAATAGGCTCTCATACAGATTGGTGTTGGGTCTATAAGTTTCATATCATATTCCAACAAATTTGTATGCCCCGGTTTGTCCGTTAACACATCTGTATGATCATCCAGAACCTTTTGAACTCTCTCCCTCTGATTTTTCGTTAAGTGTTTACTGATTTTTACCTGTGTGGCTGTCTCACAGGGATGTAGGGGATATTCATGAGAGATGAGTGGTTCGTTTTTCATTCCCGTTGCGATAGACAAGGTTAGTAAGTGTGTCTCGTCCTGATTTTCTCTTTCCAGATATTTCTTCAGGAGATTCACATGATAGATTTTCTCTTCCCCTTCTTATCTATCTTATAATTTGTTCTAGACACCCTCTCTAGAACTGTATATGGACCTTGCCATCCGATTTGCAACTTGTTACTACTACCGGGTAATAGAAGGAGCACCTTCTCTCCCACGGCTAAGTCTCTATCCTTCGCTTTCTTATTATAATAGGCAGCATGTTTTTTTCTGGCTTGTCTCAAATTATCATTAGCAAGTTTGCAGCCAGTTTTAAGACGAGTGGTCAGCTCGTTCACATATTGATATGATGAGGTAATATTTTCTTCTGCCTTATCATCAGTCCACGTCCTTAAAAAGGCTTCCAATGGACCTTTTATTGGCCTCCCGAATAACAGGGTTGCCGGTGCCATACCGGTTGAACTATGGGGTACCTCCCGATAAGCAAACAGGGCGGCGTGAAGGTACTGGTCCCATGGATCTGGTTTTTCATGTGCCAACTTTCTCAGGATCGAAATGAGTGTCCCGTAAAATCTTTCTACTTGGCCATTTCCTTGTGGATGGTATGGGCTACAGTCAAAGTGTTTTGGCTTGAAAGATCCTGAAAACTTCTTCCGTTAGTTTCCCCTTGAACTGTGAGCCATTATCAGTCAAGATTTGGTTGGGAAAGCCTAACCTTGTGAAGATTGTGAGTAATGCCTCTGCCACATGCTTCGAATCGATTGACGACAGGGCTACCGCCTCTTCCCACATCGAACAAGTGTCCACCAGAGTCAGAATGTAACTGTTCTTCCTCTTGGTCCGAGTGAGAGGTCCCACAATGTAAACTGCAACTCTCTCAAAAGGTGTTCCCATTATGGGCATTTCCCCTAGAGTTGCTGGAGCAGTCCAATGCTTTGGAGCTACCCGTTGGCATTCTGGACAGGATTTTACATATCTCTTTATATCTTCAGTTATCCCTGGCCAGAAATAATGACAAGCTATACGCTGTCCTGTTGCGCTGATCTCCATATGACCACTGAAGGGAATCGCATGCCCCAGTTCCAACACTTTCTTCCTATATGAAGTGGGAAAAACCAGCTGTCCGTGACCATTGGATCCAGTTCCGGCCTTCCTATATATCAGTTTATTCTTCATATAGAAGTCTCCCTTGCCTGGAGGTGTATGACATTTGGGCAATTTCTTAAAACAAGGCTTGAGGATCTTATCCTCAGCCTGCGCCTTCCTCATCTCCTCTGGATGAGTATTTATAGGATTATCCTCCTCCTTTTTGGACTGTGATCTGATCTGCACTGTTGCCATGATCACAGGTCTTTTGGGATTCCCCAAGAAGACGTATCTACACCCCAATATCAAAGGGTAGATTGGTTCATTTATCACTGCTGCTTTGATTATTCCTTCCACATATCGCGTTTTTACATTTATCCTGGCGATGGGAAGTGTCATGGTCGCTACGTCCTTGGTTGCAGCTTGGATCTCCACTGTTTCTGTGGTGTATTAATCTGCTTGCACCAGGTGAGAACTCACAACTGAATCAAAATCCAATCCAGTATCATGCAAGCACCTTATGGTGACTCCATTACATATTACTTCTTCACACACTGGGAGGTGATAAGGTTCCTGCTGTTTAGTAGGGTTGGCCTTTACTCCCTTTCTCCCCGTTTTCATTGCAGCGAAGGAAGGTTTCCTTTTACACACTTCGGTGTTATGGTTGTCCATCTTACACCATCTACAATATAATCTACCTTTATGAAAAGGTTTTCTTTCCTCATATTTTCTGTCATTGAATTGTGGGTTTTTATTTCTATAATCATTGCGTGGCCTATCAAAATGTTGCTTACCTTTGTTTCCCTGATCTGTGTTGTCAAATCTGTTAAAGTTTTGTGGAGCCTTAAAATTGTCTACCTGTTTCTTTTTTGTGCCAGCTACCTCTGCTTGGGCTGCCTGATACCTCTCAGCGACATTGAGTAACTCACCCAGCCTCTCTGCACCTTGTTCCATGAGAAACTTTCTCAAGTCTGGAGCCATGGACTCTCTCAATTGCTCAATAAGGATCATTTCTTTAAGATCTTGGGTTTTCCCCAGAGCAGTCCATTTCTCCAAGTAGGTCTCTAAACGTGCAGAGAACTGGTGATAGGTCTCACCCGACAGTAGCTTGGCATTCCTAAATTTTTTTCTTTAAAATTCTCCATTCTTTTCATACCTTAGCAAGAGAGCCTGCTTTAACATGTCATAATTGTCTTGGTCATCCCTGCTCATTTTGGCAAAAACTTCATAAGCTGTTCCCCTGAGACCCTGGGATAACTTTAGGCTCCACCTTTCTCTCTCTCTAACCCATACGTGGTAGCCAAAAGTTCAAACGTACCTAGAAAACTTTCTATGTCATCGTCTTTCTCAACAAAATGGTCTAAATGAAACCCCATAGCTGAGGTTGAGGCTCCCTGACTAGCAGTGGCATCGGAGCTAAAGGGGCTGGCACCATTTTCAGGAGCGTGGCCTTGTAATTCCAACTCCCTTAGTCGTAACTCATGCTCCCTCTGCAATCTCCTATCTCCTGCTTCCCTTTCAGGAGCCAGTCTCTTTTCTTCTGCTTCTCTTTCAGCAGCCAGTCTCTTTTCTTCTCTTTCTGCAGCTAATCTCTTTTCCTCTGCTTCTCTTTCAGCAGCCAGTCTCTTTTCTTTTCTTTCTGCAGCTAATCTCTTTTCCTCTGCTTCTCTTTCAGCAGCTAATCTTCTTTCCTCTGCTTCTCTTTCGGCCTTTTTTTCTTCTAACTGGAGCCTTTTAATCTCCGCCTCCCTATCCGCCTCCAATGCCCTAGCCTCTTTGTCAGCCTCAATCTGCAACCTCTTAATTTCTTTTTCAACCTCTAACTTTCTTTCTGCTTCTTTCTCTAATCTTTTATCTTCTCTGGCAATAAATTTATCAACCTCTGAGGTTACATACTGGACCAGCTCTGGCCCATCCATGCCCATTTCTTTAGCAGTCTGCACATCAGCAGATCACAAAAGAATACTTAGTAATGCGGATGTCCTGAAAGAAATCAGCACTCCAAGAAGGAAGGAAGCAGTTCACTTTTCTTGGGCATGTTATAAGAAGAAAAAGCTGCAAATGTTTGTGGAAACAAGAAACACTGAACGAAAAAAAAGAGAAAATTGAAGACTAGGAGAGAATTTACTGGATAATTTAAAACTATGGCATTAAAAGAAGGCGTAACAGAATTGATAAAAAGCACTGAGAGCAGGAAATTGCAGAGAGACGTGTTTCTCTGCGCCAGAAGGTGTGACACTGGAAGAGAAGAAATAAGTGGCCTTTATCATTAAAGGTCAGCCAAACATCCTTTCAAGGACTCAGTCGCTTCTACCTGTGGAGAGATTAAGCCACCTAGATCATTAGATTTAGCAGTTTTATTCATACATTACCACGTCTCACACATGTTTAATTTTATGAGATTTCGAAGGATATCCAACTCTAGAACACCATGCCTAACACATACATACCTTTAGAGATTTAGACGAATATCCAACTCTAGAATACCAATTCTAACACAGACTAAATGTTCAGACATTTAACCATATTAGACGGATATTCAACTTTAGAATATCACATTTAATATAGACTAAATGTTCAGACATTTAACTAAATTAGACGGATATTCAGCTCTAGAACACCACGTCTAACACAAACTAAAAGTTCAGACATTTAACTAAATTAGACGGATATTCAGCTCTAGAACACCACGTCTAACACAAACTAAAAGTTCAGACATTTAACTAAATTAGACGGATATCCAGCCCCAGAAACGTAATTTTATGCTCCTCGGTCTCTATATTCTTTCTTCTTTGACTCCTTGTTTCTTTCTTTTCATTATCATTGTCTGCCTTTCTATCACTCTTTCAGCTCCTTATTTAATCACTATCTGTTCTCTTGTGTTCCTGCCTTTCTGTGTGATTCTTTGTCCTGGGTGTGGTGGATTTGATGTTAAGAAATGTTGTTATGTACTCTTAGTGTACTGAATGAGGTCAGCTGTGAAGGTCCCTGAATATAACAAATATGATGGTAAGTTTACAGGGTACCTTTCTGCTACCACCTCTATGATCTCATTCAGACTTATTCTTTGACTAGAATGTATGATGACTACGTTTGGTGTCTAGGGTTATGAATATGTAGTGTAATGTTGCATTAACCAACTAAACATATAAACAATTATTTTATTATCCAACACAACAGTACTACGACAATCACATACAAACTACACTTTAAAAGACTATCTTTAGTAAGTCAGTGGTTGAATTTTGGGTAAAAGTTAAATTCTTTTACAATTTATTGTCGTGGTTCTAGTTTGTTCTGAATCAGGACTGACAATCAAAAGTGAAACCAAAAGAATTATTTACATCAATTAAATAACACCATGGATCTTCTGTCCATAATACAAATGTTATTATATTATACGTGTGTAGATGTAGTTTTCTAACTTAGATTAATACTGGTATATAATGGTAAGTTGTTGGTTAACATCACGCACTATTGTTTGTTTTCTTTTCATTTGAGACTGGTGGAATTTTTTTATTAATATTCACAAAGTCTTTATTTTAAACTAGAGGTTGAGCTTCCTGGTGCCGAACAGGCGTTTATCTTCGAAGGATAACACCGGTAGATCTGTTCATAGGCTCGCTGGACAATCTGTTTCCCTTCTTGAAAGGCAATGGCATCCAGCATGTGCCCGAAATATGCAAACAGTGTCAGGAATCGAACAGTTTCTACGAGCTTGGTACTACGTTAATGTCAGTACCAAAAAACCCTGAAATAAGAAGGTTATGCGTCCTTCTTTATAACAAGTATACAATAATATTCCAAAATTAATTACAGGCACAATACAAACAAACAAATAGGGTCAGCTCTTTATGACAACCTATTTTACCATTATATTTTTAGGTGACAATGTATACCAGTATTCCTCTCCCCTCCTTTTCTTTTATTCTATCACTCTGTCGTCTTGAACTTGCAAAAGTGGTACATTTAATCTCAAGGACGAATTTGAAAAGACAGTACCCTTAATTCGGCTATTAGGCTTATCAAAACCCGCATACCGGCTGGCGTGGGGAAGAAGACGCTGGACTCAAATTTTATTTTCTATCTTATTTTTGACTTATGCACTATAATATTATTTAATTTAGCTATTGTATTTAGAATATCGTCACACATCTCCCCCACTTTAGAACAGACTACCTAATGTCAGTTCATAATTCGAAATACACATAGATAAACTTAAATCATTATGCCTGGTGACTACTCGGATTTTCGTCGTACGGGTGTCTACTTAAAAAATCTGCACCTACGTTTTTCGACCCGGGGATATATTCTATGATGAATTGGTATGGCTGTAAGAGCAAGGACCAACGTAATAATCTAGCATTTTCATGCTTTGATTGCGACAGAAATACGAGGGGTTTATGATCTGTTTGGACCTTGAATGATCTCCCATAGAGACAGATCTGGAACTTTTTTATAGCCCATATCAAAGCCAGACATTCTTTTTCACTAGTTGAATATTTTTGTTCCGCTGTGTTCAACTTACGGCTAGCATAAGCAACTGGGGTTAGTTCCTCTTCAAGTGAATTGGACCTTTGCAATAGGGCTGCCCCTAATCCGATGTTGCTAGCGTCCGTTCTCACAACAAATTCTTGAGTCAAGTCAGGCAATTTCAATATAGGCTTGCTTGTGAGTTTTTTCTTTTAACTCTTGATAGGCCGATTCACACTGAGCGGACCAAGTAATTTTATCCGGATTTCCCTTGCGCGTTAAATCCGTCAGTGGTGCACATATCGAGTTAAAATTGTTTATATACTTCTGGTAAAAACCACACAACGAGACAAAAGATCTCACATCTTTTTTTTTCTCTGTGGCCTCGGAGCTTTCTGCAATTTCTCCAAGTTCTTGGGGTCAGGGGTCATGCTTCCCTGATATACTGTGTGTCCCAAGAATTCCAGCTCTTCACATCCAATACAACATTTGGTCGGTCCTAGCCGTCAAGATTGCCTCCCTGAATCTATCCAACAACATATTCAGAGAGTTAATGTGTTCCTCAAATGTTTCTGTAGCAATGAAAATATCATCCATGAAATTCGTGATACATGGATTATTCAGGGGATCCAACAATTTTCGCATCATCCTAGAAAACACACTCGGAGCATTTTTCAACCCAAACGGCAGCATGTTGAATTCATAATGCCCTTTCGAGGTGCTAAAGGCTAAATACGGTCGAACCTCAGGTTTTACGGGAATCTGATAATAGCCTTTACTCAGATCCACCTTAGAGAAATATTTGGCTTTGTTCAGCCTAGCAAACAGCTGATTTGTATCAGGTAATGGATCCACCTGACCTTCTGTGACATAATTCAGTCTCCTGTAATCTATACAGAGTCTATGTTCTCCAGAGGGCTTCCTTAAGAGTACAACACCGGAACTATACGAAGATTCCTGTGTGAAATAATTCCTTCTTTCAACAAATAATCTATCTCCTCCTTTAAAGCTTTTTCCTTAGCGAAGGGAATAGAATAGGCTCTCATACAGATTGGTGTTGGGTCTATAAGTTTCATATCATATTCCAACAAATTTGTATGTCCCGGTTTGTCCGTTAACACATCTGTATGATCATACAGAACCTTTTGAACTCTCTCCCTCTGATTTTTCGTTATGTGTTTACTGATTTTTACCTGTGTGGCTGTCTCACAGGGATGTAGGGGATATTCATGAGAGATGAGTGGTTCGTTTTTCATTCCCGTTGCGATAGACAAGGTTAGTAAGTGTGTCTCGTCCTGATTTTCTCTTTCCAGATATTTCTTCAGGAGATTCACATGATAGATTTTCTCTTCCCCTTCTTATCTATCTTATAATTTGTTCTAGACACCCTCTCTAGAACTGTATATGGACCTTGCCATCCGATTTGCAACTTGTTACTACTACCGGGTAATAGAAGGAGCACCTTCTCTCCCACGGCTAAGTCTCTATCCTTCGCTTTCTTATTATAATAGGCAGCATGTTTTTTTCTGGCTTGTCTCAAATTATCATTAGCAAGTTTTCCAGCCAGTTTTTAAGACGAGTGGTCAGCTCGTTCACATATTGATATGATGAAGTAATATTTTTCTTCTGCCTTATCATCAGTCCACGTCCCTTAAAAAGGCTTCCAATGGACCTTTTATTGGCCTCCCGAAATAACAGGGTTGCCGGTGCCATACCGGTTGAACTATGGGGTACCTCCCGATAAGCAAACAGGGCGGCGTGAATGGTACTGGTCCCATGGATCTGGTTTTTCATGTGCCAACTTTCTCAGGATCGAAATGAGTGTCCCGTTAAATCTTTTCTACTTGGCTATTTCCTTGTGGATGGTATGGGCTACAGTGAAAGTGTTTGGCTTGAAAGATCCTGAAAACTTCTTCCGTTAGTTTCCCCTTGAACTGAGAGCCATTATCAGTCAAGATTTGATTGGGAAAGCCTAACCTTGTGAAAATTGTGAGCAATGCCTCTGCCACATGCTTTGAATCAATCGATGACAGGGCTACCGCCTCTCCCCACATAGAACAAGTGTCCACCAGAGTAAGGATGTAACTGTTCCTCCTCTTGGTCCGAGTGAGAGGTCCCACAAGATCCACTGCAACCCTCTCAAAAGGTGTTCCCACTATGGGCATTTCCCCTAGAGTTGCAGGAGCAGTCCAGTGCTTTGGAGCTACCCGTTGGCATTCTGGACAGGATTTTACATATCTCTTTATATCTTCAGTTATCCCTGGCCAGAAATAATGACAAGTCTGCTATATGCTGTCCTGTTGCGCTGAATCCCCATATGTGACCACTGAAGGGAATCGCATGCCCGAGCTCGCCCACTTTATCCCTATATGAAGTGGGAAAAACCAGCTGTCCGTGACCATTGGATCCAGTTCCGGCCTTCCTATATATCAGTTTATTCTTCATATAGAAGTCTCCCTTGCCTGGAGGTGTATGACATTTGGGCAATTTCTTAAAACAAGGCTTGAGGGTCTTATCCTCAGCCTGCGCCTTCCTCATCTCCTCTGGATGAGTATTTATAGGATTATCCTCCTCCTTTTTGGACTGTGATCTGGTCTGCACTGTTGCCATGATCACAGGTCTCTTGGGATTCCCCAAGAAGACGTATCTACACCCCAATATCAAAGGGTAGATTGGTTCATTTATCACTGCTGCTTTGATTATTCCTTCCACATATCGCGTTTTTACATTTATCCTGGCGATGGGAAGTGTCATGGTCGCTACGTCCTTGGTTGCAGCTTGGATCTCCACTGTTTCTGTGGTGTATTAATCTGCTTGCACCAGGTGAGAACTCACAACTGAATCAAAATCCAATCCAGTATCATGCAAGCACCTTATGGTGACTCCATTACATATTACTTCTTCACACACTGGGAGGTGATAAGGTTCCTGCTGTTTAGTAGGGTTGGCCTTTACTCCCTTTCTCCCCGTTTTCATTGCAGCGAAGGAAGGTTTCCTTTTACACACTTCGGTGTTATGGTTGTCCATCTTACACCATCTACAATATAATCTACCTTTATGAAAAGGTTTTCTTTCCTCATATTTTCTGTCATTGAATTGTGGGTTTTTATTTCTATTAATCATTTGCGTGGCCTATCAAAATGTTGCTTACCTTTGTTTCCCTGATCTGTGTTGTCAAATCTGTTAAAGTTTTGTGGAGCCTTAAAATTGTCTACCTGTTTCTTTTTTGTGCCAGCTACCTCTGCTTGGGCTGCTGATCCCTCTCAGCGACATTGAGTAACTCTCCCAACTTCTCTGCACCTTGTTCCATGAGAAATTTTCTCATGTCTGGAGCCATGGACTCTCTCAATTGCTCAATCAGGATCATTTCTTTAAGATCTTGGGTTTTCCACAGAGCAATCCATTTCACAAAGTAAGTCTTAAAACGTGAAGAGAACTGGTAATAGGACTCACACAACAGTAGCTTGGCATTCCTAAATTTTTTTCTTTAAAATTCTCCATTCTTTTCATACCTTAGCAAAAGAGCCTGCTTTAAACATGTCATAATTGTCTTGGTCATCCCTGCTCATTTTGGCAAAAACTTCATAAGCTGTTCCCTGAGACCCTGGGAATAACTTTAGGCTCCACCTTTCTCTCTCTCTAACCCATACGTGGTAGCCAAAAGTTCAAACGTACCTAGAAAACTTTCTATGTCATCGTCTTTCTCAACAAAATGGTCTAAATGAAACCCCATAGCTGAGGTTGAGGCTCCCTGACTAGCAGTGGCATCGGAGCTAAAGGGGCTGGCACCATTTTCAGGAGCGTGGCCCTTGTAATTCCAACTCCCTTAGTCGTAACTCGTGCTCCCCTCTGCAATCTCCTATCTCCTGCTTCCCTTTCAGGAGCCAGTCCTCTTTTTCTTCTGCTTCTCTTTTCAGCAGCCAGTCTCTTTTCTTCTCTTTCTGCAGCTAAATCTCTTTTCCTCTGCTTCTCTTTCAGCAGCCAGTCTCTTTTCTTTTCTTTTCTGCAGCTTTAATCTTTTTCCTCTGCTTCTCATTTTCAGCAGCTAATCTTCTTTCCTCTGCTTCCTCCTTTCGGCCTTTTTTTTTTTCTTCTAACTGGAGCCTTTTAATCTCCGCCCTCCCTAATCCGCCTCCAATGCCCTTAGCCTCTTTTGTCAGCCCCCTCACCCACCCCTCAAACTGCAAACCTCTTAATTTCTTTTTCAACCTCTAACTTTCTTTCTGCTTCTTTCTCTAATCTTTTATCTTCTCTGGCAATAAATTTATCAACCATTTTCTGAGGTTACATACAGGAACCAAAAACTCAGGCCCATCAAGCCCATTACTTCTTTAAGCAGGTCTGACACACAAGCAGTTATCGAAACTTTGCCAGATCAGCCATTCTGTACTAAATGCAAACCTTTAAAAATTTATTTTCTAACTAGACAAATTTCTAATTCTAATTTATGACTAACAATTCCTAATTAATGACTAAAGAACAACCACAGGCACTGGATAGCCCTCAAACACTAATTTAAATCCACAAAAGAATACTTGAGTAATGGCGGATGTGTCCGAGGAAAGAAATTCAGCACACTCCAAGATGGGAAGGAAGCTAGTGTCACTTTCTAGGGGCATGTTATAAAGAACGATAAATAAGCTGCAAATGGTTGTGGTAACAAGAAACACTGATACCGAAAAAAAAGAGAAATTTGAAGTCGAGGAGAGGAATTTTAACTGGATAATTTTAAAAACTCTTGGCAATTAAAATGAAGGCGTTAACAGAATTGATTTAAAAGCACTGAGAGCAGGAAATTAGCAGAGAGACGTATTGTTTCTCACTGCGGCCAGACGGTGTTCGACAACTGGGAATAGACGAAGAATCCTAGTGGCCTTTATCATTATAAGTTCAGCCTAACATCCTTTTCATGGGGACTCAGTCCTAGCAGGCTACCTGCTGTGGAGAGAATTAGGCCACCTAGATCCATTAGTTTTAGCATTTTTATATTCATACATTACTCCACGACTTCAACACATTGTTAAAATTTTATGAGATTTCGAAGGATATCTATCCAAACTCTAGAACACAATGCTACACAATTCATACCTTTAGAGATTTAAAGACGAATATCCAACTCTAGAATACCAATTTCTAACACAGACTAAATGTTCAGACATTTATCACCATTATTAGACGGGTATTCAATCTTTAGATTATCACATTTTATATAGACTAAATGTTCGACTTTTAACTTAAATTAGACGGATTTTCAGCTCTAGAACACCACGTATTTCTTACAAACTAAAAGTTCGACATTTAACGAAAATTAGACGGATATCCAGCCAGAAAACGTAATTTTATGCTCTCGGTCTCTATATTCTGTCTTCTTTGACTCCTGTTTCTTTCTTTTC